>JAULBM010191020.1:0-17536 GCA_032357055.1 Geukensia granosissima
TCCTATGTTTCGGTTCTAATGCTACTGATGAGAGGTTACTCATTGAAATGTACATATAGCATACTTAAATTTTCCATTTTTATTGAACATTGGTATTTTTGTATTTTATGGAACACATTTCAAAATTTTTGGTGTTAAAATTACAGAAAACCTATCGAACAAGAACATTTCTAAGGTGTTGATTGAGATGACCACATCTGTAATATTCGTAAAAGCGACGTCATTAAAACCAACACATATGAAGTCCAAACATAGAAAAAGTAGCACTCAAATCCCAACAAATCCAAATACATTAAATAAGCCAAATCCGACGGCAGGGACAACTACTAAGTGTATTACTTTTTAAGGCCTTTCCGTATTTTCAGTGCTTTAGAATTTTAACAAAGGCAGCAAATTTCTGTAAAATACATTCGATGAATATCATGTCAGACAAGTCTGACAACAGGGCTGGTGAATTACTTATCTCGAGTATGGTTTGAACTTTACGAAAAGTTGATAAACCATGTTATGTAAACTACAACAGGTTGTCCTGCTAACATTCGTTTGGCCCAAACAAACCTGAGGAGAGAAAAATATGCTTCTATCGCACGTCCGATGTTGTAAAAACCCTTGTTTTCCTGCTTTGTGTGTTTGTTCTTTGAGCGGTTTGTGTAGTGCGTCATCTAAAAGGGCGTTGTATCCGGTTTGTACCTGAAGAAGGGAGGTAAAGTGTGTTTGTGTGAAACCTCGAGGTAGTGGTTGGTTCCTCACCTCAGCCCGGGTAATCTACCCAACACCTAACACCTAAGGCGATGGGTTGTACTTGAGCAGTGGGCGTCGTTTTTACTATGGTCCTGGGTTGATCCTTGGCCCCAACAGTGTCTTCAAGAATGTCCTCCTCTTAGGTATGATCCTCTTGACCAATAAATATATGGACAAAGACCCTCAGGCAGTCTCAAATGTATGGCAGAAGATTTCTCTGAGAAATCAATAGATATGAGCATGTCTTAAAAATCTACAGCCGATTTGATAAGTTTATAAAAATAGCAGATGCGGCAGGATTGTCCATGCGACAGAATCTATACCAGGTCCAATACAGAAACAGCCACTTCGTAAAACTTTTATTAAATAATACAACATTGCCGTATGAATATAAACCAGGGCCGTAAGAACATGAGACCAGGGCCGTATGGAACTTATTGCCCATGGCCGAATTACCCGTATGAAATTATAATTAATATGAAATTTTTTTTAACAGAACAGATCAGGCTGTTTTTTGCTTATTAGGGCAGATTTATACATATTATTTAATAATCTCCTGTATCTTTTATCTGTATGTTACATGTGTAACTTGGGGCAGAGACATATAATACAATTATATAATTGTATTATATGTCTTCTGCTTGGGGTGCATGCTGTTTCGTAATTGGGACGTTTCGTACCTGGTCGTTTCGTTACTGGTTCGTTTCGTAACCGAGTCGTTTCGTACCTGAGATATTTGACTAAAGGTAACTAGCTGCCACTATCTTTTATAGGATTTATTTTAATTTAGTTTATGTTGCAAATTCAAATTATTTATTGGCGCACAATCATCGACACAGATACGGCTATGGTTTAAGATATACATTATGTAAAGTATAAATAAAAAATGACAAATTTCCCCAATAAAAAACAACGTACAAGTAATGTATCTCGAATTGACATTTTAAACATTGAATTGAAGTTTAGATACAGCTTCACGATAAATAAGATTTTCGCGACTTCAACCGATTTTCGTGTCTTGTGCAGGATTTCCAGTATAAGTAGTTTTGAGATGGTGCTCTTGGCTAAAGGAGGAACACGCATACTATGAATTCCCGCACTTTGTTCCCCGATCCAAATCTTTCTCTCGAAAGTGTGGCCCGCCATAACGGACCCTACTTGGAATGATTTGAAAGAACCACTGCGTAGGTAAATTAGAGTAATTAAATTATATTGGGTGCATTTTTTTATTCTAATCATGATCACGATCATTGATCATGATCTTGATAATTGTGTTTTAAAATACTGATCATCAATGGGATCAACAAATAAAATTATCCTCGAGCTATGGGTTTTCGTGGTAGTAAGCGCCGATTGTGACGTCATAAATATTGTTGGATTAGCACTGTTTCAACGAATTCATATGTCGTACGAAAACATATGATCTGACGATATCATTGCTTGAAGGCTAAACTAGAGTAAATCAAATCCCATAGGCGGCCATTATAACATTTTTGCTAATAAAAATTTTACCTGAAGTTCAGTTTCAGTGACACTTATTTTTTCTGAAAGTGCCATGACCCAGGCACAACATATTAAAACCTCATGGAAGGTTTAATGTCATTTAAGAAATTTTCAGCTGATTGACCTCTTGACCCGTCAGTTCAAGCATGTTTAAAAGGTCAAATTTTACAAAATATTAACCTGCCTTTGGATTTTCGTAGAAAACAAATTATGTCACCAATTTCAATGAATTTGGAATTATTTTCCTTCTCACACATTTCTTTATTTCACATTCTAAAACTGTTTACTGTGAGACTGTTTACGGCAGTTAAATTGAAAGTTAAAGTCAGTCCTTGCTGTTTATTTACTCCTGGCTTTTGACTACGGCATTATGTTATTTTTAGATTTAGTTTAGTTTTTTTTCAAAATTTTACATATTTGTGGTATAAATTCATGCGACTAAACAATTTATTCTATTTTTTATTTACAATTCATACTATTAGCCCTAACAGATAAATACGCAAACCACAATTAGTTTATTTTTGCTTCGCGACAACACAATTTTCCAAAATTTTACACATTGTGGTTAAAATTCATGCGACTGAACAATTTATGCTACTTTTCATTTAAAATTCATACTCCTGGCTATAACAGATAAATATGTAGCACACAATCAGATTATTTTCACACGATAAGAGCGTTTGTTCGTTCGTTTTCCTACGCACGATAAGAGCGTTCGTTCGTTCGTTTTCCAACGCATGATTAGAGCTTGCGTTCGTTCGTTCGTTTATCGTTCGTTCGTATTTCGTTTTTCGTACGTACGTTCGTTCGTTCGTTTAGTGGTTGAGTTATACGAAAGAAGGTATGTACACGACATGACGGAAAACTTCAATATCGAGGTCAAATTTACAGCAGGATATAGTCCCTGGAGGAACGGATGTCTTCAAAGACACAATAATACGCAATATTACACTTACGGACATACTGTTGAAAGTAAAAGCGGACAAAAATTGTGAAAGGAATTCGAAGACACCAAAGGGGCAGACAGAAATCGTTAAGTCGGAAGACAGACAAGACCATGGCCAACAAAATGAACGAACGACATAGAACACATAACAGTACACTGAAATTCAAAGCTGGAGTAACTCGAACCCTACAAAAACCAGGGTGTTCCGTAAGGGTAAGCAACTCCTGCCCCACTAGTGGCATTCGTCGTGTTACTCAGTAGGCAAAGCCGGTGTATAGTCAAAATTGACGCACCCTGACTGAAAATCTTCTTGTCAGAGAATCGTTTGGATTTTTTTTTTGGGGGGGGGATGTTTTGTTAAAAGATTTTTTTTTCATTTTAAACGAAATAGTTTATCATCTAACCATATGTTAATTTTTTGTTAATGGTTTTTTTTCATTTAAAGAATGTTCCTTTGTTAGTCTGCTTCTAAAATTGATTTTTTTGGTCATGGCAATGCATATGATACTATGGGAATTTGAGTCAATGATCTTTTTGTAATAAATTTTGTTAATTGAATTTTTACTTTTAAAGGTTCTCAAATGGTTGAGGGTGAATTTTAGCACTATTAGAATGATTCTTAAATGGTTTTGTTATTTCATTGATTTATTGATTGCTGTTTAACGTTCAGCTGACAATATTTTAGCTATATTCAGGATGGGAATAATTCATCAAACAATAATTCAATATGTAGACCATGAACTGATTTTAACTTCGGAACTTTTCGAATGCCACTGGAAAAACAACGGTTAAGACCACTCAAAATGACCTGCTACATAGGGTATTTAACGTTCTTGGAAGTTGGCATTTACTTAGCACGGGACGTCTTTTACGTTCCCTTCTGACGGATTGTGAACCACCCCCACAACCAGCGACGAATGAGATACAGAATGCCTATTTCTTTCCCGGAAAAAACTTTTATATCCTGCTTGAACGAACGGACTGGGAGCATAATTGCTGTGTAGGACGTTAATAACTTTCACCCCCTCCCGAATGGAGCTCTTTTAGCAAGGATCTACCTGCAGACGACGAAACCAAACGTCCCATTCCTATATCCCGGCCGTCCTCGGAAGGGGAAGGGGCAAACCAAAGTTTAAGACAGGAACCTTTTTTTAGGTTAAAATTCAATGCAGCAGTATATGAAGTACTTTACGATCACAATTTTCGGATATCAGAACAAGATATAAATGATTATAATTAACGATTTTTTGGAACATAAACGAAAAGTATATTTATTTTTTTTTATATTTGTCCAAATTATTCCTGAACTAGATGCTTATATGTAGTTGGAATTTCTGTTGTGCAAAGTTTTAATTTCACCAATCATACTTTATATTACAGGAAATATTATGGTTCTACTAGCTGTGCGAAAAGTGAAGAAGTTACAAACCATTTCAAATGTATTCGTGATGAATTTATCTGTCTGTGATATGCTTTTTGTCGGATGTGTTCTACCATTCAACATCTACACGTACATCGCGGATGGATGGTACATATCTACGTCCCTATGCAAACTTGTTGGTTTTATGGGATATACTTTGACAGGTTGATATATTTAACAAAGATTATTAATATATTTCAAATATATGTTGTATTACCTCCGTTGATTTTTTTTACTGTACATGTTTGTTCAGGCTTGGATGTGAGATTTGTACGATTGCATATTAAGCGTTCAAACACGCCTTTTAACACTATACGGAAAAATATTAATATCTAGGCTATCGGCAGAACTCAAGTAAAACAAATGTCATTTGATTTTAATATCCGTATTTTGTATTCCTATAGGGAAAGTATATTTGAAAGAAGTTTTCGTTTTGTCGACATTTTCGTGCTATAATAGCGATTACTACCACGTTTGTTTAGATTCGTAATGTGATTGTTTAGTGCCATAAACTGAAAAAGAATAGGCAGTATTTTCACGCTATATCGCAATTTTAAAATTAAGAAAATGAGTTGTTCCAATACATTTATTAATAATGGACACCAACTATTTAATAGTTAAATATTACTTTGTTGATTGGTGTGATTGTATAATATCCATTGTAAAAATACTCCTTGCTAAATGTTAAAATGCATGTATTCATAAACCAATAGACACAAATGCCTCGTACAACAAGGGGTTCTTAAGAAAAAAAAACTGAACAAAATTTTGATGGAATTGTCCTTGGACCACCCCTCTGCCAATATTACAACTGGCATTTCCGCCAAATTAAAAACAAAAATCTGTATTAAATCTTTTCCTATGAAAACCCTTGGTAATCAGGAGGTCACCTGGCCATCTGATCTTCATAAAATCCTTTTAACCGAGCGCAAAAATAGTCCTTTAATGGTTCTCTAGCAAATGAACGATAGCTTATTTTTCTGCGTTGCAATTTTAACGTTTATGGTGGTAATTCTATTGAATAAAACTTTCTTGTTATTTATATTTCAGGAACGACAATTATTACCATTACCCTGATTGCTTTCAACAGATACAAGTTAGTTCTGGATCTGGCTGCCTACAAACAATTATACACAAGTCGTAACATTGTAATCATGTTAACGATTGCCTGGGTGGTGCCCATGATATGTCTAGTGCCTGCTCTGATCGGTGTCTGGGGAAAATTTGGTTATGTTCCTATGCTGGTAACTTGTAATCTATTACTAGACCACAGAAGCCAGTTGTTCAAAATTTTTCTCATGCTGGTGCGAGCTGGAATCCCATGTGGTCTAATTGTGTATTACTATGCACGAATTTATCACGCGACAACAACAAGCCATCGGCGCCTGAATACAAATTGTCGGACAATCTCCTCTCTTGATTTACATAACCATAAGAGAGAAATGCATATGACCCGAATGATGTTAATTATTTTTCTTGTGTTTGTGATTTCATATTTTCCCTGTACAATTACAGGAATGATTGACTGGAGTTTTATTCTTTCGAAGCAATATCATATGTTTTGTCAGATATCAATTTACCTCGGGAGTGCGATAAATCCGTTAGTGTATGGACTCATGAATTCACAATTCCGCCAAGCATACAGGGAACTTATATTTTGTTTTAAACGCAAAACTGTTAAAATTAGCAGTGACTCTACCAGAGAATTGAAAAGCACATTTTTGGAAGTTAACAGAATATGTACACGATCTACATTAACAACTAAATTATCATCGTTCAGCAGTCGATCAGACTGCTCGACGATAAAAGCTGAAAACAAATACATGAGTATTTCGAAAACTTTTCCGAAAGATGATGACAAATATAGTTGTAATTTGCAAGACTCTTGTTTGGTAAACAATAACGAAACTTTGCCCGAGATGTCTACTAGCAACGAAAAACGACCAACTTTTACACTCGAGTGATAATAGGTTTTACGTTCCAATTGTTACGTTGCTTGATGTTTAGTTTACATCTGCCAGAGTTTGTTAGCTTAAATGAATATAACAATTATTACAACAGCAATTCCCTTTTTTGATTTTGTGTGAATGTAATGATGACAAAATTCTTAACTCATGTAGTTGTATCATACAAGCGGATAAGGTATTGTTTCGATTCAGTGTCCGAATGAAAACGGACCAAAAAGGCCCCTATTGGTTAAAAATATACCAATACTAAATATTATTTTCACAATTACTAAAGAAAATTCAAGAAGTAGGAAAACCAAATTTAAAGTAAACAATTACATTTTTCTGAAAAATTGCACACTTTATATAGAAAATTTCAGCAGAAATGCACATTTTTGAAATATGTCTCCTATTTGCTCATTTTTACTGATTTTGATTTATGCTAATCGTACAGCGGGATATATTTCAACTATTTGCAGGACTGGAACATGTTAAAGAACATTATAGCAATATATAGACTGTGTGCAGGGGGACGATAAAGAAGTTACATTTCGACTGTCACTGGAAAAATCGTCCGGAAAAATTTAGATTTGTATCTTGCCGCCTACTGACCTCTCATATTGAGCTGTTACAAGCGGCTGTTCTACCTGGTGGAGAAACCGAACGTCCCATTTCTATACCTCTGCCATGTTCTGGGGGTTCTGATTTTGGAATGGGATAATGTGCACAAAAGAAATAACTTGTATTTTGTGAAAAAAATATACTAATTTGTTTTCGATGTTTTCTGATAAAAAATATGGTTAAATATCACTGAAAATTTACCATTCAGCCATTTATTTGTTGAATAGGCTCATGAAGTGTTTTCATTATGACAACATAGCGCGCGATTTCCTCACTTATATTCCTTATTGCCCAATATATTATATCACTTTGTCCATATTTCATTAAGATAAAAATTCCTTCGTATTTTTTGGCCAAATAAGGGCTTTATCACCAATCAAAAACTCCTGTATTTTAATTTCGGACTTCTTATGTTTTGATTTTAACGCTGTTTAATGTTAATAGTGGTTATTCTATTATTACTAAGTTGGAAGTACATGTAGAACATCAAAATTCCCTTCATTTATTCAATATTGTTAAACATGTTTGTTGAAGCCACTGGGACGGTAATGGTGACCCTGAGGTCCTCGAGGGTATTCTCAAGCCTAGCTGTCAGACTGATCTGAATGTTTATCAAATATGTTTTACAGAAATATGCTGCTTAGTTTTATTCTTAAGCACTGCAAATACAAAAAGCTTCCCCTAGTAGTTGTCCCTACCGCTGGATTTGGTTTCCTACTCCGGTTTGATTGGATTTTAGAACCTTTTATTAAAATTGAATCTCGGACTTCCTATGTTTTTATTCTTATGCTACTGATTAGAAGATACTGTTTTGAAATGTACATAGCATATCATAATTCACCATATTTATTCAACATTGGTAAACTGGTATTTTAACACCCCTACCTCTTTGATTTCGGTCTCAGAATTTCATTCAATTGAAGTTAAGATAATGTATTGTTAACACCATAAATTCAAACCAAATGGTCTTTGTATCATAAACATATTTCAAATCATTCCGTAGAATACCCGTGTGAGAAATCAAGGGTACATAGTCCAAAGAGGCAGGACGAAATTGGAACAAACTAAAAGATAAAACGAAAAAAAACCCCCAAAAAACCATAAACTTGAAATCCTTTACAAAACAGGAGTGGGATCAGGAGCTCATGAAGGGTAAGCATCCCGTCGTGGAATCTCTTTACTCCAATTCGGGTTAACTTCAATTCAAGAAGAGGTCAACTTATTGTTGAATTACTGGCTACAAGTCAATAACTGATGAAATACACTGATACAATATGGATCAACCAATTCACGATGGCGACCACGGTTTTTTTAAAGGAGGGAAGATTTTAACCTTAATTGGATGTATCCTTGTAGTTATAATTTATGCGACAACGCAATGCTCTCTTCAAAAGCCCTTAACTTGCAACAGGCACGAGAGTATCGAAACAATTGCAAAGCATAAAACCCCTAGGCAAAGGAGGCAGGACTATTGCTACATATATATGGGAAGTTTACAATAGAAAAGTTGAAGTCATCCTGTTTTTCTTAAATCCTACAAAACAATATTTCACGCTTGGTCAATTTAAGGAATAAATATGTATGAAGCAGATTTTGATGAGTCTGAGGTCTCCTCATTTCTAGTTCGCAGGAATATATCTGGTCGAGAAGCTAACTGAACGTAGGATTAAATTTATTCAATGACAAAATATCAGGGGCGGATAATTTGTGCCAATTGGAATGATAATGGTCTGTTGAGAAACTCGTCCACCAAATTCTACAAAATGTTGTCAATCAGAAAGTCCAGTATTTTGAAAATATCACCTTCACTGTATTTATTAGAACAAACTTAAACCTGGTTGTTTTTAAACACCGGCTACTACCTTGGTGGTCGATACATCTCACTCAACCAAAAAACAAACAAAAAAAAAAACCGCATCTTCAGCATGGTTCTACCGATTAATTGGTTGATTAGTTGCTGTTTAACATATTCAAGATGGAAACAGTCAATAAATCAATTTATTAAATTTCATTATATATAAGTAATCATGATTGGTCCGTTTAGCTGTCAGGTGACTTTTGTAATTGCGACGTTCCCCTCGACAACCCCAATTTTTCACAACGCACGGTAAATAATGGGGTTGTCACCCTCGACAACCCAAAAATTTTCGCCACTAGGTGGCGACAACCACAAAACGGAAATCGTCTGCAAAACGTAAAAAAATGGCAACTGCAGGACGGTTCGCCGCAAACACTGAGGAAGATATTGCCATAATTCTCAGTGAAAAGGACGCTGAAAATACAAAGCGTGCTACAAAATCAGCTGTGAAATGTTTACAACAGTACCTACTGGCAACGAATGCCGAGACACTTAATTTTGACGAGTTTTCAGCGGAAGAACTTGCATCAGTGTTGACAAAATTTTATGCTGACGATAGGAAACAGAACGGGGAAAAGTATAAACTTTCTGCCTTAAAAAGTCTGAGGTTTGGACTTGCAAGGTACATCAGTAGTGAACATGAGATTGACATAATCAAAGATACGCGCTTCAAGAAAGCGAATGACATATTTCTTGCAATGAGTGTTAATCTTAAGAGAGCAGGACTCGGCCGAGATGATCACACCATTCCTTTAGAGGAAAATGAGTTGCAGCAAATATATACCAGTGCATCTATGAATCCAAATACTCCAGTCTGCCTGCAGCAAAAAGTATGGTTTGATGTGATGTATTTTTTATGTCGCAAGGGGCGAGAGAATTTACGTATGATGACAAAGGACACATTCAAAATCAAAACTGACAATGTGTTTCAGGACATTGATGAACTAGATAAAAATCATAGGGAGAATGCTGACCCAACAGCATCTGTAACAGAGGGGAGAATGTATGAAGTTAAAGGTATGTTTTTTTCTGATATACCAAACATGGGGTGCAAATTATGTTATTATTTACAGTATATGGAAATAAATACATGCATTCTGGTTGCAAAAAGCTTAAAATTCGAAAAATGATTTTGTACTCTAGTCATAAAAGTAAAAAAAGAAAACTAATTGAAAACGAGTTAATATGAGGGGAAAAAAGAATAAATATAACAAATTGTGCCGCTTGTACTAGGCCTGTTACTAAAATCAAAAAAAAAGAAAAAGAAAAAGAAAAAGAAAACAATAAAACCGAAAAAATCCACACTAAAGAAATAAGAGAAACATAAATAAAAAAGTAGAATTAAAAAAAAACATTTTAATTTATATGAGAAAAAACAGTTAATAAAAATAAACATAATTGAACAAAATCAAATGAAATAATAAAAATTTGTTTTAAGGATATGCCATTTTTGTAATTTCAGATCACCCGTTATGTCCAGTGGCATCATATGAGAAGTATGTTTCCAAGTTGCACCCAAACAATGACTGGTTATGGCAACGTCCAGCGGTTTCGTATGTGAACAATTGTGCTTGGTATATTAATATGTCTGTTGGAAGAAATACACTAGCAAACATGATGAAAACTATCTGCAGTCAGGCGGAGGTTTCGACTGAATACACAAATCATTCAATTAGGACGACATCTATCACAGTCTTGGATGTACGCAAATTTTCATGCAGGGATATAATGTCTGTGTCTGGACACAAGTCCGAGTCATCACTTAAAAGTTACACCAGTCGTGTGTGTAGTGAGCGCAAACATGAAATGAGTACAGCATTGTTAGACGCCATCGTTCCACAACGTAAAGAGAACGCTAGTAGTGAAACGCCTATAACATCTCATGTTCGTATCAATGTTTTGTCAGAGGTGAATTGTAATAGCATAATTGACATGTCTCCAGAAGAATTAGAGGCTCTGATGACCCCTATGGAAACAGAGGATGGGAAAGAAAATGTGCCATTAAATATGAACATGTCATCAAATGCTACCGCAACAAGTATAAACCAGCTAAATTGTGGACTTGCTCCTCAGAAACTTGTTTCAAAGAGTTTTCAAAATAACACATTTATTAAACTTGACAAAAATCCTTTCTTTAGCCAATGAAGAACATTTATAATACACATAAAAATACCCATGCATTAATTGATATAAGGGAATCTACATGTAGGTTACATCATTTTTTTGTTAGTGGTTATACTTGTCCAAATTTTACAGACACAATTATAAAAAAAACTATTTTTTATCTGCTGTGAATATTAAGTGTGTACATGTATGTGTAGAGTACAGGTCAGATTTCATGGTTTGACTTTTAGTTAGTAGCCATACAGAAAATATGAGGTGTCTTCGGTTGATTATTTAGAGTATTTTATCTGTTGTCAGATTTCTGGTATATTTTATATGCAGGCTTACTTTATTTGATCTCCATTTTGAGCATGTTAAGTGTGATATCAGAATTGTCAGTTGTCATTGTCAGTCGTATTTTCATCTGTTGTAAATTTCTGTAGCTTGATACACAGAAAATTTTGATTATCAGTAATTGTGTTTCATAGTTACTTGGATTCGTTTAATAAAACAATTATGGCCATCTTAGTCGATGGACATCCATAATTGTCAAATGTAAAGGTTGTTTTCCCGAGGGCTAAAGCCGGGGGGAAAACAACCCTTACAAGTTGACAATTATTGTTGTCCACCTCATAAGAAGGCCATAATTGTATAGTGTAGACTATGAGGAGTGGATCAGTAAGGGAAGGATTTTAAGACTGCCACTGGAAAATAACGGGTTGGAAAAGGTCGGAAAATTTACCCTTGTAACTGATCATCTAATTAAAACTCAAAATGAGCTCTTACAAGGTGTATTTGTCGCAAGAACGTGGTATTTTCTAAACACGGGGCGTCTTAAACGTCACCCGCCGGACGGAATATGATTTTATACACCTCACATAACCAGAGACGCCTCAAGGATGGATATATCCAGTGCCTACTATTTCCTTTGAACATTCTATGCAAAAAGGTCGAGTGGAAGCGAGTTCTTTCGGCGGACGGAGAAACCGAACAGTCTTTTTCTTTACCTCAACCACCCTGGGGGAAATTAAGCATGAATGCCACAAGACTAAATTTAACATAGACCCTACCCTGAAAGAATATGGGTCCAGAGTCTTTAAAAGGGAAAATAAAATTAAATGGGGAAACTGCACTCCAACCACAAAATTGGTTGATTGATGTTTAACGTCCAGTGAGCAATATTTCAGCCATATTCAGGACGGGTACAAGTTACAACAATAAATCAATATGTAGACTGTGAGTAGGTACCGGTAAGGGGGGGACATTTAAACTGCCACTGAAAAATCAAGGGTTGGAGAGGGGCGAGAATTTAGCCATGTAAATGACCGCCTACTGACGAATCAAAAAAAAAAAGACAACCACAATTTCAATTCTTTGTGAAAAGCTCTAAATCGTCCCGAATAAAAGCGTGTATTTGTAAAATAATAGTGCTCCTACCTAAATATTATCAAAACTGTACATGTAAAAAATATATTAAAACAAAGAAAAAAACCACAATTCTTGACTTGGGAGTAGACCATGAGACATTTGGTGCATGTGGTGGGGTTAACCAAGTTAAGTTGGATCCCAAACCTCCCAAAACGAGTGATACAAGAAAGAAATATAAGAAAAAAAAGCATATTGCAGTTTCGATTGTATTGTTATATAAATTTCTCACCAATACAGACTGCATTTCATATTTGTCAATATTTTTGACATATCAGAGTGTCCTTAGAACTGTTGGTCGGTAGTGAATTCAAATAAATAGAAATAGGGTCGGACGGCAATTAAAACTCGATGATTTTTGCCGTTTCGAAGAAATAATATTATATACATATTTTATAAAATATTTCACAATTATTTTAAATCAGTATTTTTGTTCTAATATGAAAGTCAGTATTCGTGGCTGTCGGTTTTTTTGCTTTTATCACGTGTACATGCAATATATTTGAAACAAAACTGATTTACGCGGCTGTAAGCGAATCATAGTTGTAGGCCAGTGGTGCCGGTTTAAAAAAGGCAGTGATTACTTCTTTTTCGAGCACATGAGAGAGAAGCTGCACGCGATGTCTTACTAAAAATATTCTGAGTAGGTAATTTTTTATAAGAATCAATGTGATTAATCCAGACCTTAATATTATATGAACTTGCCAATAAGATTTTTATTCGAAGGATATTTTACGGAATTAATTTTGAAGGAAAAGCAATTTTTCATCTGGAAAGTCACAATCCGTTCACTCCGTCCGCTTAAGGATACTTTTTTGATTCACCATATTACTAATGTTTTAGCTTAAAATAGAAATATGCAAATTTATACTTTATTGTTCTAACATGTTAACCATTTTTAGCTTTTATACCTTGATTTTTAATGGCGCTACTGTTATTAATATTACCGCTTTGTTATCTGTAGGTCTCACTAATTTGGGATAGATAAGAAAGAAGCGTAAAGAACCTACATGTAGTGAAATAAGAAAAAAATCATCTGAATTGAATTGATTGACTATTGCTGAATGTCCAGCGTAAATTTATTAATGCATGTTCAGGACGAGAACAATCATCTGAATTGAATTGACTGACTGTTGCTGAACGTCCAGCGTATATATATATTTATGCATATTCAAGACGAGAACAAGTTATCAAACAATAAATTTTAAAATTGGTTAGGCCGGGGAATTTTTCCTGCCACTCAGCCAACGACCACTCATCATGAGGTGTTGCAAAAAAACTTTAAGGTGTTGAGAGCGTGGCATTCTCCCAACACGGGCAAGGTGGTAACGTTCCCGTCCGACACGGGTTGAATTCATACATCCCGCCCATTCAAGGGACGTCCCATAAGCACGATTGTTTTATCTGCAGGCGTAGAAACCTAACGGTCTTTTCCGTCACCACGGTCGCCCTCGGGCTAGGTTTTATAGGGCTACAACCGCTATATATGCGGGAACCTAAAACTTCTCCCCTTCCCCCAAAACATTCAGATAAAAAGGTTTTTCTTACTAATTAAACAATCAGAAACAAAAATTTTCAATGGTCTATATTAAAATATTAAAGATATATTAAATCTTTTTGAAACAAAAGATTCTTAAGTTGCTTCCTAAAAAAAAATGAAATATTTTCTATGAGCGTATAAAGTCAAACATAAACAGGTTCCTTAGGCCTTCAAAAATGGAATTGTATCCACACAAATAAAATGTGAGGTCTTTCAAATGAAATACTTATCGGACACATAAATACAGAGTGTTAAGCAAATAACACTTTAAACATAAAAAAAAACATCTTTCCAACTTGTTATTTAATTCCCTGATTGCTTTCTATATATTTAGCTTATCGGCGTGTCTGATGATGGTTAATCCAGAAAAGCCCTTCAAACGCAGTTAAATATGGCTTTTGAATATTTGTGATGTAATGTAACGTATGTAAGATGAGGATCCTATCTGTCTTGCATATATTTCATAGTCTCTCTTAAAAATTAATAACACGTAGGACACAAAGAAAACACAAAATTGACTATTGACTAAAATATCGTTTGATCTGAATTTGTTTGGCCCTGGGGTTTACTTTTGTTTCCCCTTGCTGAATAGGGAGTCAATATTGAACACAATATTCAAAATATTCTTGAAATGGTGTTATAAAGTTGTATCCCCTAGAAATTGTCTACAGATGCAGCCATTCTTTAAAGTTATATCTTTATGTTTATGAATGAATTCAGTAAGTATTTCAATCAATTTGTCATAACGGAATCCTTCACTTAAAATTTGCTTGTATTACATAAGTTTACGTTCAATAAAATCTAAAACATAAATGCATGCATGGGCAAAACGAACAAGTTACACAATATATATACACGGTATGAAGACGCCGGATGGACGTTTGAGGAAAAGTTTACAGTAAGCAATAAGACATCATTTCTCTTTTTTAATTAATTTTACCATGTAAAACAGAAACATCCTTAAATTCAGAAAAGGGGATAACTGCTGATGTCCTTGCTGGCTTTGTTTAAAGTGCGTTCTCTAAGTTAACTAGTTCTCTGCAGTTCTCCTGAGCTCGACACAGACCTGACCCTACCCTATCCCAAGGTAGTTGATCGTTGGTGCTGAGAGGGTCCAACACTCCCTGCACGTAAAAGAGAAGGCTGATGCCGACGCAAAATTTTTCCTTCCTTCTCTTCCCGCCATTTCCGGTGTCAGTCAAAAACTGTTGCTCTGTTGTATAATACATATCACTTTAGGTTGCTTTATAAACTGTTGAACTTGTTCTCGTCCTGAAAATGCATGAATTATTTGTATTTGCCATTAAGCAAGCAACCAACAAACAAAATGACTGGTAGTGACATATTTGAAGAAGCCTGGTTTTAAAGGAGAAAGATATCGTCTACATCCCAATTTTGATACCAATCATTATATTTACGAAAGAGTTTAGTAAAAGATTTAATCAATTTGTGGTAACAAAATCCTTGACTTAATAATTTTTCAGTTGTACAAAGATTGTGTTCATTAAAATCTGAACGGGCATAATGAACCAGGTGAGAAAAATAAACAACGTACAAAGGAGCCAAGGGAAAATCTCCAAAAATAGTTTTATACCATTATGTTCGTAAGCTTTTTTACGGTTATTCATGATAATTTCTTTTAATGTAGATAGAGCACTAGTTAAAAGGACAGAAATTTAATTGAAGTGCATTTACTGGATGCAGAGATAAAACGGAACTTTAACGTATTTTTTATGTAGTTGAGGTAACAAATACATGGTAGGGACTTTAAAATGTTCAGCAGGTGCATTAAGCTGATCTGTGCTAGTAATGTGTTCGTCTGATATTTAACTCTCTGTTGAGTGCATGGCTTCTAAGGTAGAAGAACCTCCTTGTAGTATTTACCACACACCAGGAACTGACTCAACATGTTCCCCTTTGAATTAAAATAAGTAGGCTGACGTAATTTTCTCCGTGCACTTTGAGGGTGATAATGTCTGGTTAAAGGACAAATCCATGCCCCCCCCCCTGTCCCATAATGTTAGTGCTTTTGATTCCATGACTTTATATATACAACGAAAGCGCGATCACTCTTGTGAATGAAAACAGTATGTAGCACGAAGTAGTTATATAGAACCGCGACTATAAGCCGATATTGGTAGTGCTGTGCCTAATAAAACCTCGTACTTACTAGGTTTAACATGTCGAAGCAAGGAAAAACTAAGGACAGCAGGGGACTACTATACACTAAACAAACTATTCTGTGCATTCTACAAAAACATTTCTGCTATCAGCAAAATTGCATTTACCGGTGTGAATAGCGAAATATAAGTTTATCAATATTGAATAGATATTTATAAATTTTTATGCTTCATGTACATTTTAAGTCCGGGGTAGAATACTCATGAGAAATCAAAAGTGCATAGTCCTAAGAGATAAGACAAATTTGAAACAAACTAAAAGATAAAACGTAAACAAAAGGAATAAAAGCTTGGAATCCACGAACTCCTTTACAAAACAGGAGTGGGATCAGGTGATCATGAAGGGTAAGCATCCACTCTCTTGCGTGCAACTCCCGTCCTGGTTTCCTTAATGTCAAAATCGGTGTCAAATCAGGATGTCAAATATCAGGAGTGTCAAATCCGGAAGGAATCCACGAACTAGCATATAAACAGGATTGAGATCAGGTGTCATGGAGGGTAAGCATCCCCTGTCTAGCGTTAAACAAAGGTCGTAAAATCCTAAATCTCAAATCCGGGTAAACGTCAACCCGAGAAAAGGTAAACTTATTTTTGCTTTACCGGCAACAGGTCCACAACTAGTTCAGGCACACCGATACCACATGGATCAACCAACCTGCGATGGCGAACATAAAATTTTAGGAGCTTCGACCTCAACCCTGATCGGATGTATCCTTTCTGTAGTAATCTATGCGACAACAGCAATGCTCTCTTTAGAAAATCTTGATACTTGGAACAGGGACGAGAGTATCTAATCAACTGCCAAACATAAACCCCGTAGGCCGGGGAAGGAGTAATCTCTAATTAATAGCATTTGTAAGAATCATAGGAAGTCCGAAATCTAACTGAAATCAGGCTAACAGCTAAAAGAACTTAAATTTATACAGACATACTCAAATATCAAACTGAGTTCATCCCCGGTTTTTTGGTGGGGCCCGCATTGTTCATAGTTTTGTGTTATCAGTTAAATATGTATTGTTCTGTCCTGTTTGCCGATTCTGTCGACTTTCCCTTTTTAGCTCACCTGGCCTAAAAGGCCATGTGAGCTTTTGCCATCACTTGGCGTCCTTCGTCCGCCCGTCCGTCCACAATTCACATTTTAATCTTCTCCTCTGAAACCACTGGGCCAATTTAAACCAAACTTTGGTGGAATGGTCCTTGGATGGTCCCCTTTCAGAATTGTATCCGGGGTCGTGATTGACCATCCAATATGG
>JAULBM010191130.1:5014-17535 GCA_032357055.1 Geukensia granosissima
TGCAAAATACTTTTAATTTGATTCTGAAACAAGAATACTCTTTTCAAAACAGTAAAAGATATACGTTATATTGCTTTGATTAATACAATTATATATGAATGCGCAAATATTTCATCCCATTTTCCACCGATTTATTTTTATCAAGGGCAGGCTATCCAGAACACACGCCATGCATACATTATTGTGTCATCCCATATTTTCATGTGGAGTGTAAATCCTGTTTTCGACAGACCAGTTATATAGGTGTCGAATCGTTGGTTGTGCCAGCGGTCAAAATCAACTTTGTTAATACCAAATGCTACCTTTGGAACGACACTGAATTCGGGGTTGAAATGAACAACAGTAGACTTGTATTTCGAATTCCAATTATTAAACGGGTTATGGTATGATCCAGTTTGACCTGAAATGTGAAATGAGAAGCAGTTATATAAAATTATTTCGTCATAAAACCATATGAATTCTTCAACAACTGCAGCAGTATACAAAAAATTCTACAAAAACTTCATACAGACTTTACAAACAAGATATTGGATAAAAAGTTTTAATAGTGGAGAAGGAGTTGCTTACCCTTACGGAGCACCTGAACTCGTCCCGGGGTTTTGTAGGGTTCGTGTTACTCAAGCTTTAGTTTTCAGTGTAGTGTTGTGTGTTTTATGTTTGTCTTTTCGTTTTTATTTGTTGTCTTGTCTGTCTTCCGACTTAACGATATCTGTCTGCCGCTTTGGTATCTTCGAATTTCTTTGTTTATGCTTAATTAAGTTGACAGTATCTGTTTTTAACCGTCGGAATGAATGGATTTTTATTTTTTTTTTTATTTATGGTTGGTCATTGATTGTATCTGAAATGATTTAATGATTGTAAATAATAAATCATCCATCTATAAGTGATACGGTAATGAATTAATTATCATTAATATCAATAAAGCACTACAAGCAATAACACAAATATTTTGCCTGGTGGAGTGAGATAAGTGCAATTATGTGCCAAATTAGCAACAAATGCAGCAATGCCGGAGCTTGAAGGCCTCGCGAGACACAAATTAAAAAACCTGAATGTGTCATTCTGTGCATGTTAAGTGAGAGTGTGCAATGTGTTAAGAAAAGAAGTGCAACATTAAAGTAGCGTATCAAAGTGCGCCAGAACAATCGAAGTATCAGAGTTTTAATGCTAAAAACAGCAAGAGAATTAATTGGTTGTGTGGTAGTGGAATGAGAAAGCAAGAAGTGTGAGCTAGAGAAGCTTTGTGTGCACTGTAAATCTAAAAACGAAAATGCAATGTTGTGGAGGAAAATCACCTGTAGAAGCAATAACTGTGATGTTTGGCGTCTGGCGCGACACCAATACAATTGAATATTAAGTAAGAGTACATTGTGCATGTTCTAAATATAGATAGAACGACAATAAATTTAAAGAAAGAAAACTAATTAGTGATTTATTGATTAAACACATATGAGAAAATTTTTAGAATCAGCCAACTTATCAATAAGGAATTGAGTGGTAAAATAACAGTGAAAAAAGAAATAATTGCAGCTGGGTAGCATTAAGTTACGTCTTGCAATTACACTAAAACAGAACGGGCGATACATGATTGAAATTGAAGATGCCCAATGCCCTATTTCTGCTGGTTCTTGAAATATTTTGAGATAATAATAAAAAAACACCATCAAATCGAGCGTAAAATATGACAAAAAACACCGTTAATTTAACAATTACATGGACTTGACCAACTGCCACTGCATACATCTCTAACACACATTCAGTAATTGTTCAAAGAATGGTTATGTAAGAAGAATTTCATTGAAATTATTCTTGTCTTTCACATTGCTTTTTGGATTTATATGCATAACGCTGAAGCAAGATTGTCTTAATTGTAAATACGTATACACATTTTCTGACCACAAGCTCGTCATAAGAAGTGGGATTTCACCCTTATTGAAGGGCTTGTTAGGACCTTTTAAATTAACAATTTAATCCATTTTTTAATGAAAATGGATTATGACCCCTTGATATTTTCTATATTTCTCTTTTATACTCTATGTTAACTCACCATCGATATTATTCGCGGGTTTTGCCCCAATGCAATGTATTTTCAATAATCTTGAAATAAGCAATCGAGAGAAAAAAACGAGTGGTGAAAAAGACATGATATTAAACTTATATCGGAAGTTATTGGTTTAAAATTTGGTCCGGAACGCAGTTATTATCGACAATGACACCAACTTATCAATAACGACTGCTTCCGTTCAGTTTCAATCCACCCTGTAGTCTATTGAGAATTGCAGAGAAACCTTTGTTCAAATCCTACTTTAATCAGGGAGGTGAATACGAATACGAATACGAATACTTTATTGTACCAAATTAGAGGTGTATCGTTGACCATGGTGACAATAACAACTATTGGTAAAGATGATACTTACTTGATAACCTGTATACGATGATCAATCTTTATTTGCTTATCAGTTTAAGTAATCAAAGGAAAGCGATAAATGACCTCTGTAGTAATGCGGGATTCAGTTACGTTTGCCCAATAAACAATGAACACAAATAAAATACTCACAATGTGACTTGGACGCTGTAACGAAAGAAACATAAACATTAATTATAAAATAAAAACAAGTGACGCATGTCGTGTTACCTTGTTCTCGATAATCAAAGCCAGTGGTTCGTCACAACTAGCAGAAATATTAATGGGAAAAGACAAGAGTCGAAACTACGACTGTCACAGTTAAAGATATCCGTTGCGAATTGTAAAAGAGGTATGTGTAACGGTCAATAAAATCATAATCACGGTGATAATTGGTCGAAACGATGATTAGAATCTAGGTAGTAATAAAAAAAATTCACAACAGGAAATTTTCCCTTTATTATGTTTATTATCCACTTAGTGTTAATTTATAGATGTAAGCCCATTCATGAAGCAAATGTTCATTATCCACTTAGTATTAATTTTTAGATGTAACCCCATTCATGAAGCAAACGTGGGTGTGTATTAATGTATTCAAATTAAATAACAAACCGGTGAGAAGGAGGAAGTACAGTTGGTTCCCATGGGAACGCCAAAAGTTTTCAGTTATAAACGTCTGCCAAACATGTTTTCAATGAAAAAATCAAGCAATCAGCATATAACACTATTAAAGTTTTTTGTTCGAATCAGAGTAATGGTTGATCCAAAAGTATGATTTTTCCCATCTGCAGTTAGCAACTTTGCTTACAGCCATCTTGTTGTTAAGCGTTTTGATTTTGTCTTTATTTTATTAGGCAGTAAAGCAATATAAATCCTATGCAAGCATTGTCCTGCAAAAAAGAATCGGTTTTAAACTGTGGGAGCTTAGTGGATGGACATGCCTGACAAAATTTTGTTAGAGGAGCATATAAAAGCCATTCCACATAGGTGTGGTAGCAATTTGCTGGTAGTGGCAGACAAGTTTTATTAAAAATATCCCGGCGGATATTTCAATGAACAAGAACGATCAACAATTGGCTCAACAAATGCTCAGACATTCTTAACCTTAATCGTTAACCGACGTGACGTCATCATTAATACCATGTTTAAAAGTGCGTCTTTTATGTGTTATTGATTAATTGGACATATATGTGTTCAAATCTTTTGCTGCACAATTTCAACTATTACCAAACAACTTTATTTTTGAGGGACTTCAGGGTGAAATATGACCCTTCAGGAACCAATCTAGTTTCTCTTTGCAGCAGAAAGACATGCAACAAAATTAAAAATATGCACAGGAAGTAATTGTCTTCGACAAGTTAATATGTATTAAATCCCAAAAACGCCAAAATATTCATATTGTTGGATTTCTTCTTCCTGCTGCATGTCCACTTGTATTTATTTTTAGATAAGTTTTTCTATTATCCTCTATGTTATTTTGTAGGTCAACTAGTTGCAAGCTTACATTGATCGTTTTCTTATTGATAAAAACTCTTAACCTAGTCATAATAAATAAAATATACCTTCCGTCTTAAGTTGTGCTATTTGCTGTTCTTGACTGGCACTTTCCTTTATTAGATTTGACACCTTGTTTTTCAGTTCAGCAAACTCCGGGAAAATTGTCAACACAGAATCAGATTCTGACGCAAAAGAAATTCTTAGTATACAAACAGCAGACAGTAGCACAAGTATTCTCATTGAATATGTCACCATTTTTTCGTTTTTAGGTAAACACCTTTCCCTTTAGAAGAGGAAATACACATTATATAGTTTTTGGCAAAAGAGGAAATGGATTTGAAGATTATGAAATTTTAACAATATACATTGAAATTTCCTTCGTATTGAATTAAGTTACTGAACACTAAACTGATAACAAAAGCTAGGTCGGTTCAGGTGGAATGGTAAATAATGAATACATTGTTACTTCTATTAATTGTTATAGTTTGCCAACATATTCTCTTAGAACGTTGAATTATGCAACAGAATATGAATATTACATTATAACATTTTCATATCATTAGATGTTTTAATTATAAGATTAATAAACTAGATTTATAAAAAAGTATTTTCATATGATTAGATGTTATAATTATAAGATAAATCCAAACTTGATTTATAAAAAAGTATTTAAGTATTAAAACCACTCACCAACAAGACTTAAAATCTTTACTACACAATAACCTCAAATTCAAATAAAAATATGCAATATCACATGACCAAGCCAGATTACGTCATCCTTTTTGTTGTTTTAGCTGCATCTTATTCAGTTATTATGAAAATATGTAAATATTATTAATAGAATTGAATTAATCGATTATAGGAGACTATAATTACACTTTAACAGTGAATGTTTCTTGTTAACCCAATAAATGTACATTTAAAATAAGGAATTTGATTTCTTTAAAAATGAGTGCAACACGTTTTTAAAATATTTGAACTAAGGACAAAAAATAATGAGAAAGGAAAAAGGAGAATAGAAAAGTGAAAAGACACAGAGTTTTACGGTCAAACGAAGATGGAGAAACAAATAATCAACACACAAAAACAATAGTCAGAACAGTGTCATGCAGAAGTATAAATCAGGTGTTCCAGATGGGCTTTCAGCTACATCCAACTGCTACAGCTGCAGCAATGACATCCAATAGACGGATGATCTAGTTATTGTTTAAAGAAGAGCTGTGAAAAATATTTAGCGATTTTTTAATGATATTCCGCATTTCGTTAGAATATTGATAAAGCAATTCTTGTTGTTTTTTATTACTTATGACCCTTCCAATATGATTTTGTCAAATGCAACAGATAATGCAATTATATTTCATAATTATGAACAAGATAATAATGCAACCCGTGAATCGTATCCCATGACCTGTTAACCAGAACTACTAATATCAGCTATATTGCTTGAGGTTAGAGAAATGCTATTGGTTGACGGTTGACTTTGAAACTAATAAAAAAGTTTTTTGTAAAAGAACTGATAATTTAATTCAATATTTACAGCAGGTGGGGGATTATGTACTAAAACTGTGTTGTAAAGAAGTTCGTGGATTCCAAGCTTTTGTTCCTTTTGTTTTGTTTACTTTTTGTATTTTAGTTTGTTTTAAATTTGTCTTGTCTCTTTAGACTATGCACTTTTGATCTCTCACATGGGTATTCTACACTGGACTTGTAATATTGATTTCTATTAAATACTATGCAAAAGGGTCAAAAATAATTTTAAACTTCTTATCAAATTTTGTCATTTTTGCTTTTTCTTTTGGATCTATACGCAGTTATTACCTAAATTCCTTTGATTGATTTAACTTAAAATAAGATCAATATTTAATACAACGTTTGGAAGAAAGGGTACCCAAGATTTGTGTCAAGAAGCTAATCTTGACAAATAAAAATTAGTTTTTTCTTCACAATTCATAGGAAACGTATACGATTTTAAAATGTTTCCAAATGATGGAGAAGCCCTTGTGGAGACCTTTAATCTGTTAATTACCCTCTGTTTATCTCTTGGGTGAATTGTGGTCTTTCTGACATTGACCGTTTATCTTTTTATTTTCTTATATAAAAATGGTCATAAAGGGATACAAAGAAACCAAATACATTCCTGTAACCAGAAATTCTTTTAGGGGTGTTGGAGCACTTCGAAGAACGACCTTCATGGCCGGGGATTTGAGGGATTTGGTGCAAAATCCTGCAATCTAGTCATTTTCTGTCACTCAACTCATTTTAGAAAGTCCTGTTTTTAGAATTCAATAGTCAAATTTCAATCAGAATTGGGAGTTGAATAGTGCTTATTGGTTTTCAAAGGGGGTTCGTCCGAACCTCTCGAAACTTCTCCCCTGGCTTCAGGTATGCGAATGTATAGGCTTTGTAAAATATGAGTACATCAAAAATCTATGGTCGGACAGTCATACTCCAAAGACAATTGTACAAAAGTTGCTTATTTGTCTATCAACAAGCATTATCAAGCCTGCATTAGTGTTTCCCAAAATGTATTTATGTTTCTCATTTAGATTGATTAGTTTTTGCAATGAAAAACCGCAGTTTGTTATTTTCTCTTCTGTTTTGTGTTCAATTATAAAAAGATGTTTTGAATTTCAGAATTTTAACATTTTTCGCCAGTTTTTCATTTCATAAGCAAAATGATTTCAATGACACCAAAGAGTCAATCCTCTACGGAATTCAAAGATACCAAAGGGGCAGACAAAAATCATTTAGTCGGTAGACAGACAAGACAATGGCCAACAAAATGAATCGAAAGACAAACATAGAAAGCAAAACACCACAATAAAACCTAAAATAGAGAAAAACGAACACTTTTAAAACCAGGGTGAGTTCATGTGATCCGGAAGAGTAAGCAACTCCTGCTCCATTAGACAAAGTTAGTGTATAGTCACAAACGTTATAGGAACGGATGTGTAAAAGAAAGGATTTGAAGATGCCAAAGGGGCAGACAGAAATCGTTAAGTCGGAAGACAGACAAGACCATGGCCAACAAAATGAAACGAAAGACAAACATAGAACACACAACACTACACTGAAAACTAAAGCTGGAGTAACACTTACCCTACAAAAACCAGGGTGAGTTCAGGTGCTCATGAAGGGTAAGAAACTCTTGCTCCCCTAGATATAGTGGCACCCGTCGTGTTACTCAGTAGTCAGAACCGGTGTAAAGTCATAATCGATGTTAGTCACAACCGGTATAGGAACGGATTTGTATTCATGACAGTCGGAAGGTATCCATTGTCATCTGTGAAATTGATATTTCGAACCGGTCAACCAAATCATGATGGCGACCGTAAAACTTCCGGAGTGATGACTCTAATCTTTCCCTGAATCTTGAACTCATTTCTTGAAAAAATAGCCCTAGAGAATGTGATAGTTTGTATAATAGAATGGTTGGCCTGGCAAATGAGACAGAAATTCAGATTAATAATTGTAAGTGCAAGGCTTTATTAGATAGTGGTTCTATGATGTCAACAGTATCAGAATTTATGGTAAAACAGTTGAAACCTTTTCTGATATTAGAAGTTTGGATGATTTTATGCTTTCTGTGAGGGGAGCCAGTGGTGATAAGTTACCATATCTTGGGTATATTAAAGTAGATATGAAGGTTCCATTTAATGAGAAGGTTTTTCCAGTTCCTTTGTTGGTTGTTGCTACTACTAAATATAACCAAAATGTCCCTGTTGTAGTTGGAACTAATGTTCTGAATTTGTACAGTACTACAGTGCGTAAAAAGGGCAACATTCCAGTATAATGGGAAGTTGCATTGTCATCACTTTGTAGCGACACAAGTCTTGTGCATTCAACCAATAAGAGAGTAGTCTAACTTTTGCCTATGCCGATTAAAGTCATGTCGGGTATGGTCAACACTTAACATCATGACGGTTTTACAGCTGTAACTGAAAATGTTGAATGTAGTTTATCAGATAAGCTTTCAGTTTGTCCACGTGTAGTTGAATTGAGTAAGGGTGGTAAAACCAGAATACCAGTTTGAATTTTTCACATGACAGCAAAAGTTGTTGAAATTAAACCCAAATCTGTTCTGTGTGGTTTAAATGAGGTGAAAATAGTTAGACATATTGACCCTCTTGAAGAAAGTGGAATAAGTAAGACAATTGAAATAGAGAGTGTAGAGGAAGGTGAGAGATATAGAGAGCTTGAAGAGTTAGGTATTCAGTGACAAGGGATTGAGCCTGATGTCAAAGATCAGCTTACTAGTTTACTTTTAAAATGGAAATCCGTATTTTCCACTGGTCCGACCGATATTGGTTTTACTAACATTGTTGAGCACGAAATAAAATTGACGGATGAAACACCGTTCAAGGATCCATACCGACGTATACCACCATCCATGTTTAATGAGGTTCGTGAACACTTGAAGGAGATTCTCGACTCTGGGGTCATACGTGAATAGAAAAGCCCATTCTCTAGTAATGTGGTGCTTTGTCGAAAGAAAGACAACTCTCTTAGGGTGTGTATCGGTTTCAGGAGAATAAATAAACGCACAATTCGTGACCAGCACGGACCGCCGACGGTGGACGAGACTATTGACTGTCTTAATGGCTAGAAATTTTTCTCAAAAATAGATTTCCGCGCGCAGCTTACTGGCAATGTGGAATAAAGGAGTCCGATAAACATAGGACAGCATTTTCATTAGGTCCGTTAGGGTTTTACGAGTTTAACAGCTTACCGTTCGGTCTGACGAATGCAGTTGCGTGTTTACAACGACTTATGGAGAAGTGTATGGGAGAAATGCATTTGCAAGAATGCCTAATCTTTCTTGATGACGTCATAATATTTTCAAAGTTTACGGTAAAGGAGCACTTGGAACGGTTAGACGCTGTGTTCCGCCGATTGAAGGAGAACGGTTTGAAATTAAAAGGCAATAAGTGCGAATTTTTCAAGACCGAAATGAAATATTTAGGCTATGTTGTATCGGAGGAAGGAATCAAACCGGATGATGACAAGATAAAAGCGGTAAAAAATTGGCCGGAAATTAAAAACGTGAAGGAGTTGCGCAAATTTTTGGGTTTTACTTCCTACTATCGTAAATTTGTTAAGGACTATGGGAAGATAGTCAAGCCCCTTAATGACCTCCTGATCGGCCATTCGACCAACAGTTAAGGTAAAGGACGTTCTAAAGGGAAGACTAAACCCACACCCTGGAGATGGGGTGAACCAGAGCGTAAAACGCGAGAGACTATAATAGAAAAGCTAACTTCCTATCCTGTTCTTGCGTATGCCGATTACAAACTTCCATTTACTATACACACAGGTGCCAGCGGAGACGGCTTAGGTGGTATTTTAGATCAGAAACAAAACGGTGTAGACCGTGTGATAGCCTACGCTAGTCGAGGATTGAGAGGTTCCGAGAGACTATATCCTGCTCACAAGAGAGAATTTTTAGCTTTGAAATGGGTTATTACTGACAAATTTCATGACTATTTGTTAGGCAGCCGTTTCGAAGTTAAAACTCACATCAATCCGTTGACTTATATTTTAGATAAGACCAAGCTAGATGCTATTTCTCAGCTATGGGTCGCCGCATTGGCCGATTATAATTTTACCATTACGTACAGAAGTGGAAAGTCCAATATTGACGCAGATATATTGTCGCGGCTTCATTTGAGTGAGAAAAATGTAGAGCGAAGTTGTGAAAGCGGTTTGTACTTCTGTAATAGTGTCAGAGAATCCATTTATTGAAAGTGTACTGTTGTCTCAAAACACAAGTGTGCTCGAACCAGATGATGGGGAAATTTCGTGAATTAGTGATATAAATTGGTATGAGAACAGAGAGCTGACCTAAATATATCAAAGGTTATCGACATTTTTGAGAGTGGGAACAAACCTACGAAACGAATTTTATCCAAGAAATCTAGAGAAGTGAGAAAGCTGTTGAACGATTGGAGTAAGCTAGTTTTGAACGATGGCGTGTTATATAGAAACTGTAGTTTACATGCTGAAAGGTACAGCAGTTGGTCATACCTGGTCTATACCGTGATTTAGCCTTAACGGGTTTACATGATGATGCCGGTCACCAGGGGCGTGACCGCACTTTGTATTTAGTAAAGTCGCGTTTTTATTGGCCTGGTATGGAGAAAGACATTGAAAATAAGGTAGCTTCTTGTGCGAATTGTGTTTTGCGTAAATCGAAAGCACGCAAAATGGCTGAGTTGGTTAATATAAAATCTACGCATCCTTTAGAATTGGTCTGTATTGATTACTTGAGTCTTGAAAAGTCAAAAGGGGGCTACGAGAACATTTTGGTAGTTACGGACCACTTTACACGTTTCGCGCAAGCGTTTCCGACGAGGAACCAGTCAGCGCATACCACAGCTGATCAATGCCTCTGGGAAAATTTTATACAATATTATTTTTTCCCATCACGATTACACAGCGATCAGGGTAGTTACTTTGAATCGAAGGTTATAAAAGAGCTTTGTCAACTAGCTTGAATAAATAAATCCCGCACAACACCTTATCATCCCGTGGGAAATGGGCAGTGCGAGAGGTTTAATCAAACACTCCTTAATATGCTAGGTACATTAGACGATAAGCAACAGTCAGATTGGAAAAGCTATGTGTCTCCGCTTGTACATGCTAACAATGCAACCAGACATGAAAGTACGGGCTTTACCCCTCATTTCCTTATGTTTGGTTGGCACCCTAGGTTGGCTATAGATGGCTTTCTTGGTACTCAGTTGGGACTACAAGCGAATAAGGATCATAGCTCATACGTTAAAAACTTGGAGAAGCGTCTTCAATTTGCATACAAAACTGCTGCAAACGAGGCAGAAAAAGCCGGTAGACGCCACAAAATTCGATATGATTTGAAAGTTCGAAATTCAGTTTTGAAGCCCGGAGATAGAGTTTTACTTAAAAATGTCGGTTTGCGAGGAAAACAGAAGCTTGCAAACAAGTGGGAGAGAGATCCGTACATAGTTCAGTCTCAACCAAATCTTGAAATTCCTGTTTACGTCTTAAAACGCGAACATGGAACAAAACAAACACGTACTGTACATAGGAATCTGCTGTTACCCATCAGTTCGCTTCCGACTCGTGAAGTTATGAAGGATAAACCCGAGAATATATCATCGAAAACTGACAGAAGAGGCCGTGCGGATAATACAGATGAGTCTAAGTCTTCGAACTTTGCAGATGATAATGATCCCGACAGTCCGGTTGATCAATCAAATAACGATAGTAAAACGAGTGACGACGATAGTTCAGACAGCGACAGTGAAATATGCATTTTTCCTGTACGTAACGGTTTAGTTCAGAATTCGGACGATCTTAATCCATTAGTACCAGAATTTATTCCATGTACACCGAATAGATCAGAAAACACTTTACGTGACAGTACGGATAGCCATCATGTAAATGATGGTTTCTTTGAATCGAATATTTCACATTTTGGTGATTCTATCACGCAAATTCAAAGTGATACAAATGCGAATCGAAATGTAATCTCCGATAATACAGACTCAAGTAATCAAAATGATGCTGCTGGTGTAGACCCATCTGAATCGAATGAAAATTAAGAGAATTTAGAACAGAATGGTTTGGGTAATAGTTTAGCAGAACAGGTGGTACGCAGAAGTACGAGAGTTTCTAGATTGTTGGTTGTTGTGTGCGTTAATCAATTGTAGCGCGACATTGCCACATACATACATTTTCCCACGCAATAATTAAAACATTTTTTTAATAAAAAGAGACATTTTTTGTACAGATATTTAGAATGTTGATTTTTTTTCACAGATCATGCAATCCGTGGTTTATTCCTCTAGCCGAGGAAAATGTTTAAATTTAGATGCCATAAAAGTTGTGGTAAAACCTGGAGGGAGATTAATGGATTTGTGTCAGTTGGCAAAGAATGATTTGGTACATTTAGAGGGTACAAAAGTTGTGTATTTTGTTTGTGGAATTCCAGATAGTTGTTTGTTGTCTCGTGATAAAAACGCAAAGTATGAAGAATCCTATCTTGATTTATCCAAAGATGAGGATACAATACTGGGATATTATATTGATAAAGTCAATGATGTTGTTCGTACGTTAAACAGCATAGATTGCAGGGTAGTCTTTTCTACTGTTTGCACAATGAATTTTGAAAACTGGAATAATCATAGATTGTCAGTTGGTAAAACCAAGTATCTTAAATATAAGTCTCAGTATGATACTATGCAAAGTAGATTTAATTATATCTTGGTTAAACTTAATCAATTCATCACTGAATTGAATATAGAGAACAATATGGATACACCTTTTCTCCATAGCTATGTCCATAAAAGATGTTCTAATGGAAAGATACGATATAAATATGCCAAATTAGTTGATGGTATTCATACTTCTGTTGATCGTGGATCTCAGTGGTCAAGACATTTGTACAAAGTGATCAGAGTCAACGAAGCTAAATTGCAGCTTTGATATGTGTGTAATTTTTCTATTTTTTATTTTAATTTTTGAAAAAAAATCGGGACGAATTTTTGTCCTGGAGGGGACTCTGTCAGTAAATTTATATATGTATTGGATTTATCAGAACCCTATTTGTATGTATATTTGTTGTATAGTTTTGTGTATTCAT
>JAULBM010191241.1:0-17534 GCA_032357055.1 Geukensia granosissima
TGCAATGACTCAACAAATCGCGGTCTCGTATGATTTTTATATTCGATATTATTAATACAATGTCAGAGACTATGATGAATACAATTTCTGAATTCCTTTTACAATCAATAGATAACGATTCCGGAAAAAATGTTGGAAAAATTGTCGTTTGAATCATGAAAAACTCGGAAATTCGCTGTGACTTTGGTTTATATTAAAGAAAAGCATTTCTTTAGTGATTTTTGATAAAAAGCACTTAAAAAATATTTAATGTAAAATTAATACTTTTAGCCTTCATGTAACAAAACGCAAAAAATGCAATTCAAAAGTATTTTATTTCGCCAATATTCAACAGAACAGTACCGAATTGCTTTTACTTAGTTGGTGATTTACGATTTTGTGTATAGATTTTTATTTTCCTGTTTCAAAAGAGCTAACGAGGTTCAGTTAACTGACCGGAGGCTCTTGTATAGGTTATAAAACATTGATTATAAATATAAAGAAAACGGAAGCATTTTGATATTAAATATGTTAAAATATAATATATAGTAACTTAAGTCCAATACGGTTGACAAAGAGGTTGCAGTATATCAAAAATCATTACATGACACTTTTTATATGGCATGCTTAAAACAGTCCTCATTCCTGTGATATTCTATAAATATTATATGTTTAGGTATAGGAGCTTAATTAAATTCCCATAGGCCGTAATAGTAACGTTTTTGGCTGCCAGTCGGTCTGTAAGGTTCGTTGGAAATGACATAGGTATCAAAACGATCGGAATTCAAATTCTCATCACTGTTTACTTACTTTTTTTATTCCATTGCTTCCAAAATTTTCCTGAGTCTATCTTTGTTTTAAAACAACATTAGCATTAAAGTTAGCACTGTTATATTTTCACGGCAGACCCAATTACGTGGCGTAGTCATCTTTCTGTTTATGTCCTATTTTCCTCTCCCTCAAATCAAATGTTATTTACAGGACCGTACCCATTTACCTGGCAAATAGCAATGCTTCATTTCATAGTTTGTTCTATTAAATTAGGAGAAAGTGAAAGAAAACTAAAGGGGTCACACAAAGAGCGGAAATTCGCCAAAAAGAGGTCTACAGACTAAACACAAAAACACAAAACGAACGTATGTTTATGGGTAATGCTAGCCCACCAAAAAAAGCGGGATGGATTCAGATTCTGTAGAGGGGTAAGCAGGTCTTTTGATTTTAAAGAACCTCAAGGATAGAAAGCAAGAGAAAAACAGAGGGTTAACCAAGAGCGCACAGGTTAAAGAAAGCCAATATCATATCGAGAACAAGACCAAGAAGATACCCGACAAAACCACGCAAGACAATATAGACCAAGAGTATCTGGAGGAATAATAAACATTAGCCTCATTTTCTGCATTTATTGTAACTGTTGTATTATTGATTTTTGTTAAATAAATGGTCTTTTCTAAGTACTAGTATCACCTTAAGGCACAAATTTGGTGCGATTGTTCTGGAAATTTAAACATTTTCTATTGATAACATTCCAGGAAGAGTTCTGCTAACAATACACATGAAAGAAATCTTGCATTCAAAGTGCCAGGTAAAATTGAATTGTCACAAATATAAACCACTTGTAGAAGTTGACTTCATTGCAAGTTGTTTCTTAATGTACATTAGAATCTATCCTGTTACACGGAAATTACTTTGTCTCGTATTTTTGCTCTATTTTGTCACAACGTATTGGAATAATATCCAGCTTAAGCCTGTTATTTATATAAACAAATCAAAAGCTAAAGCAAAACATAATTTCCGAATGAATATAAATATTGGACCGGTAATTTAGTTATTTTAAATCTTGCAGCATAAATAATCCTGAACATCTATTGACAAAATGTTGAAGATGACTTAAAGATAATTATTCCAGTTACAACGCCACATAGCCATTATGGTTATCATAATTAATTGAAAACATTTGAAGAAAGATAAAGAGGCACAATTGTCAATTACGTCTTTAATACTTTTTTACAGTTAACTAAATTTGGTGACTATGTTGACCGCATCTATCCGATTGAACTTGAAATCAAAGATACCACTGAAACAAACGGTCTGCGCCATACCTACTTACAATTAGGAATTGACATTAAAGGTGAGTTAAGGACAAAACTTAACGACAAGAGAGATGACTTTGATTTTCCCATTGTAAACTTTTCTTTCATCTCAGCAACATTCTAGACGCAGCTGCATACAGAGTGTATATTTTTCAGTGCTACTTCAAGACTTGTGTTTCCTAGCTATAAATATTTTATTGATAGAATGTTGCAGCTAATGCGCTAATGCAGCTGACAATATAAAAATAGGAGATGTAGCTTGATTGTCCATTAGACAGCCGCCCACCAAATGATAGTAGAATTTAAACTTCTACAGGTCACATTATGTCCTTCAAAAATGAACCAGGGTCAATACCATAACGGAAGCTGTTAAAGGCCATGATATCCAAAATGTGAAACTATATATAAAACACGACAATCGACCTAATCTAATGCAAAAATAGTGAACATATAACAATAAATGACTAATTAACCAATGACAACAACTGGACCACAGTTACTGAACCAAGTGTTTCTCAAAGAGATTAAAGTCATCACTTCGGAAATGTTTCAGTCGCCATCATTTTCAGGTTGACCAGTACGAAATATCCATTTATAACATCGATTGCGACTATACACCGGCTTTCACACGATGGGTTCCACTAGTGGAGCAGTAGTTGCTTACCCTTCCGGAGCACCTAAACTCCAGATTTAGTTTTCAGTGTAGTGTTGTGTGTTCTATGTTCGTGTTTCGTTTCATTTTGTTGGGAATGGTTTTGTCTGTCTTCCCACTGAAATATTTTTCGGCCCCTTTGGTATCTTCGAATTCCTTTCACAAATGACAGTGGACATCTTCTCAATATTGTGACAACAAATTAAATAAGTTCTCATACCGGTTTTGACTAACATCGATTGAGACTATACAACGGCATTTTCTACTGAGTAACACGAAGGGTTTCACTAATGGAGCAGAGGATGCTTACTCTGGCCGTGCACCTAAACTCACATTAGTTTTTGTATGTTTCGTGCTACTCTAGCTTTAGTTTTCAGTGTAGTGTATAGTGTATTTATTTGCCTTCGTTTTTTGGTTTTGATAGCCACGGTCTTGTATGTCATCTTATTTGATGATTTCTGTCTACCCCTTTTGTATCTTTAATTTTTTTTAAAATGAAGCTTTGTCCCATGATATTTTCTTTCTTCCTGACCAGAAATTTTTTTTTAATAAAGGCTCAGAAATAAAACTTTTACCAGGAAAACTATCACACTCTTTGAGTTCAAATGTTCTGCACCTAATCAATTTTAGATGCCCATTTCTGAAACATTACTAGTCTTTACAAAATACGGTTTGTAAGTTTAACAATTTACATCCCGTCAAACTTTTAGGACTTTTTGTTTGCAATGAAGATAGGAAAGCAAGATTTATGCCAACAATAAGCAAATGAGTAAATTGTTATAGAAAACAAAACTGTATACTTTCACGATTTATTGGTAAACTGTGTCAAGTTACTTTGCATTGCGGGAATAATGGGTCTAAAAATGAGACCTCTTGCCTGTATAAAAACGATTAAAATTCAAAAACTTTATTTCAGAAAAATTTTGGTACTTTGCTGTTGGTTATCTGGAAACATGACGTTTGGCCGTTGAGATTTTTTGGATATTAGTCCAATGGAGAAGAATAAAGAAACATTTGACACTTGAAGTTTTCTATTTTTTTCTATGAAAATAAGACATTCCTATAATGTTTTTTTTTTCAAATTTCTACATTAATATAATTCTTCGGTACTTGTAGCAAGATAGTCTATACTGATTTATTGCATTCATGTGAAGTTAAGTACTGGCATTATTTAACTGAATCCTTCGAGTTTTAATGGTCACAAGTTTAACGTATTCTGGCTTCTAAAGTGCACGTACTTAAAAACTGCCTTTCGGTGCAAGCTTTAATGTAGGGTAAATACACCCACTCAATGTACGTTAACATAAACTGTAGGTGTTTATTTACAATTTGTCAAGATAAACCGGTGTAGTTAATTTAGTAATGACCTTCTCTCTTATCTGTTTCCCAAGAAACAATTTGAAGTATTTGGATCCTTATATAATATCTAATCGCTTGCTATCTTATAAATAGACTCTACAGTACGATCAAGCTCAATTTATATACATCAACAAACGATAAAAAATAAAATAAAAACATCGATTAGACAACAGAATTAAAACAAAGGTCTAGACAAATTAAAAAAAAAACAGTATCTCCAAAAAACATAATGATTTGTTTTATTTTAAAAATATTACTGATCCTGATAGGATATGTGTTGTTCATCCATAGAAAAGGTCCAATTTATATCGATGTAAGCAATAACACACCCTCCAAAAATAGAACTGAAACAGTGTTCTTAAGAATAACTATATTGTCAGCATTTCACTAAAGCATAACCGAAAACACAATGTAAATGTCGCCTGGATTTGAGGTATTATTTTTATAGGCATTTTGTACAAATAAGTAAAACAGTAAAAAAGATTGAAGCAAATTGTCTAACTTGCTCTATATTTTCCTGATTATTTTGTAGATATACAAATTTCAGTGATTTTCATTAAGCTTGTGATCCAAGATAAATGTCAAGGATACAACGCAAGAGTACATAATCCAGGTCAAGGTCAAGAAGCCTATAAACCCCATTTATGACCATACACTTCAAATAAGACAACATCGTCAAAAATCCTTTACATTTGTTGATATTAATCCAACATCGAATTTTCTTTTACAATGAATCAACATGATTAAGGTCAAGGTAAAAGTATCTAAAAGAAGAAATATGGAACATATATGCCTGAAAGATACAATCCAATTCTTTTCTTGATTGTGCAAATCTCAATCTCCCGCTAAGCCGCTGCGCCTAGCTTACCAGACTTTTGCCGGGCACGAAACAAACCCCCCTCCAGAAAAAATGCCCTCCATGACTTTCCTCTACCAAACAGACTCTAGACAATATACAAAGAAAAAACAACGATAAAAATTGCTGTTTCAGTCCGTCAATAAAAAACGTTTGAAACCTAAATTAAAATATTGTTTGGTTGCCTTTTTCCGACACTAATTTTTGAATCAGGTAGGTATAGGTAGGTAAAATATTTTATTTTTTGGAAACAAATAACAATTTGGGTAGATAAATAGGTAAATTATTACTCCAAGTAGGTAGGTAGGTAAAAATATTATATTTTATTAATATGAAATGTAAAGGATATTTCATTTTTTTTTCTCCTTTACTTCATGTGATATGCTATGTTGCAAATAGTATGTCCATAGTATGCACCCTTTGTTGTTAAACCAACCACAACAGAATGCTTTTAAATTTGTAACGTATCTGCAAGTTAGGTGTCAAAGTGCAAAATAGCATATAGAACAATAGCTTGAATAGCCAGTCAATCCAGGCACGTGGAAACGGTTTGAGAGATTATGTGGTTATTTCCAATCCATCATCCAGATCCAAAATCACTAGAACATCTATATATTAAGACCAATTATTAATGTAAAATAATTGATCCAGGTCATGTTCATACTCAGGAACACAAGTCTAAATAGTTGAGATAGCTGTCTGTAAAAGGTAGGATCAGTAAAATTCTCTAATAAGCATACAAATTGTCTGGAAAGGGCCGGACATCTTATGATCCACCTTTTAATATGTAACAGGAAATTTTCATAGGTCATTTACTCCAATGTTCGTGTTACTCCAGCTTTAGTTTTCAGTGTAGTGTTGTGTGTTCTATGTTTGTCTTTCGTTTCATTTTGTTGGCCATGGTCTTGTCTACGTCGAATAGTTTCCTATATTGGTAACTATAAAATATATGCAATACATGATTATAGAAAATGGAGTTGTATGATTATCCATCAGTTCACAAGTCATAAACTTAAAACATCTGCAGAATAGACAAACATCCACACCGTAAAGCAAGCTGTGAAAGAACGAAAAATAAAATGTAATGACATTTGAAGAAAACGATAATAGTCCAATTAAACCGAGTTACAGAAAAATACGAAAACAACGGCATCCACTATACTACATGTTTCTGGCTTTATACTGGTATTTTAGTTACGTAGTGGGATTAGACATGTTTGTGAGCGCCCAACTCTACCTATTATCTGAGACATGGAAGTGAAAAAACGACATAAAAAAACCTTAAACCTCAATTATTGCAGATTTAACTTTGAAGTCGATACATAGTACGCAGAAAATTACAGATACAACAAGATAGAACATGATATACCAATGTCGTGTATATATATGGTGAATTTTGAGATGCTAAGCAGTGATTTTTTATCAGTAGAATGCGAACCAAACCTAAGAAAGCTGAGATCTTAACATGGTTAAAGAAATACTCATACCTAAACTAATAAAAATAGGAAGCCAAACCAAGAGAGGTAGTTTTATTATTCCCGATAAAATGAATGAAGCCTCTTTCATTTCAGTGGTTAAACCCGGCTTCATTAACCAAAGATTGTAACATACCACCGGCTTTGACGACAGAGTTACACTGTTGTCACTTAGGGGCACTTTCCTCAACACCTGAGCTTTCTTTTTGCAATTTTCAAATTCGTTTTATGAGGATACGGTGTTACAACTATCTATCTAATACAAATGAACATTCCGTTTAATTATTGAAGATCGTATTGGGACCGGTAGAAGATTGATTACGACTTTTATTTGGCTGTTGGCTGTGTCATGAGCAATCATGCCACATCACCTATTTTTATATTCCAATTTACTATAAAAGTGATTTCGAAAAAGCAAATGCATTTATATGTCAAAACAATTCTGCAAATATATCATAAATAATTAACATTTAACTGATGATATCTTACTGTACAAAAATAGTATTACTTATAATAATTTTCTACAAAGCTTTTAATAGTTTAAGAGTACACATAAAAAAGTACCATAATATTCAATCATGTAATAACATCACCAATGACTAAAATATGAATTTGTAATTAATTTCCCATTTGTATTCCTTTGTCTATAGTAATAAGACTTGATTTTATTGCAAGTTTCTAATGCATTTATAAAAATCCAATTATGAATAATGACAATTCTTAGATAAAGACATCTTGAAACAAAAAATGGAAGGAAAATGATGGACGTTTTGATCCGAAAGTTAAAATGGTTACATATTAGTATTCATAGCTATTTCACGAGAACTTATTGGTAATTTAGAACTTAGTTGTCTCCAGATTTGTTTCATTCACATCTACCTTAACAACAACTCATGCTTAAAGAAAAGGCTTACAAAGCATGCAGAAATAATGTATGTAAAACGATTCAAAGAAAGAATGAATAAAAACTTAGTAATAAAAACAAAACCGTGAAGGACCTAAAAACATGCACGATTTATTCCATTGGTAATATTAATATCAAACAAACATGAGACAAAAGTTAAAGTTTAAAACTTAGAAGAAAAACCCGAGAACCAACATGTAAGAAATCGTTCGAAGTGTAAATAAATACTTCATATTGCTTTTAATTCACGTTACCAAATACCATGTTTCATGTTCGACAATTTAAAGCATACAAAACCAGCTAAGTGATTTTTCAAAAAAGGAATTACATAAGGTATTTCACCACATGGTGTACAGTAAGTGTTGCCTTTGAAATCATTATTTTCAGCAAACGGGACATATTTTTGCACAAGTTTACTGGATAAAGCTGTATTCATGGAAAATTTCAATCTATTTACAAATTATTTTCCCAATCGATGTCATATATTAAGTAATTAATTCGTAAAAAATAACGCCAAACTAGGGGAAATTATGACACACTACAATCAGAGACACAAGTTTACGATGAAATAAGTCTTTATTTAAATTCATCAAAACAATTTTAAAGTCTGAAGGGTTCAGTTGTAGAGAAAAGGTCGTTAAAGAACACTTTACAACAACTCGTTATGCGGGTCCTCTTTTAGCCAGCTGAAAAGGCTTAAATTTCCCACCCCTATCTAAACAGTCCCTCTCTGGCATCCTGTGTCAACAATGTTTCCCGGCCTGCCACCTACCTTTAAGCCAATGTTTTGATGAATAATTCAGAGAAAATGAATAACAGTAGCTTGTGGTCGATGAGCAAATAATTTTTCGTTTTTCACACCCACCATCCATTTCTACACCATTTCAAAAAAGCCTTTATTTAATTTATTTAAGCGTTGTTTGTTCATATTGTGTAGATGCAAGTATAATTTGATTACAGCTGTAGGGTATATCTATGATTATTGAGTTTGCAATTAAATCTTTTTGTTATATAATGTTACATGCATTTGTTATCTCGGCCATAGTTTGTATAACAAATGAGAACTCGTAAAAATTTCGATTATTTATCCCTTTTACTTCTTTACATACATTTAGACAAATGTCAGTGGTAGTTAAGGTTTGCGTGAGTATGTCTGTTTGATGAATAAGATTACATTTGTTGTTTTTTACTGTTTTTATTATTTTGCTAAGCAATCAATTTTACTTATTTTTCTACATGTTTAAAACGAATTATTTTTACCTGTTATCAGTTTCTAAACCTCGTACAAACAAAGCCGACTAGTAAAAAGTACATTAGATAAATAACGGTCACAAATTTAGCTAAAAAATACAAGATTTTTAATTCTATATAAACGGGTTCTATGTAACCAACACATAAATGATGTAAAAATCTACCCAAATACTCACAAAATTAAATCGTTATCTTCACCGTTACTATCTAAATGTACAGTTTAAGTCAATTGTTTAAGATCTTTAAGTTTGCCGTAGTCATGCATTCACAGTTGCTTAAAGCAAGCTGAATGCCTTGAAATGTAACTGCATTCTGTATGAATAAAGAGATTTTCTAACCACGGTCAATCTGTATTCAATTTTTAATCGTTTGTGTGTAATAAAGGCAGTTAGTTAACATTTTTTAATCGTTGTTTTCACACTGATGGGTTCAATAACACATGTATGAGGTTGTCTCCAGCTTGAACTATTCTATTAAAGATTTTACAAATATTCATATCCCGTCGCACAGATATTCAAATAAGCAAATATTCTATGGTAAAATTAGAATATAATTTGATAAATTTGATATTTGTGGAAACATGTTGACAGTGATCCATCTGTATTCTTTTATCTTGTATTGTCAGAAGTTTTTAAATGACATAACTATAAATAATAGCAATTAATTTCCAACCGATCTTCAAGTTTTGAATAATTTATATTCCCATTTTATTATATCAACTTGCGATGAAAATTCTTTAATCTTGTGTTGAGAATTCGTGTCAAATTATTGCTCTGTATCTCCTATTTTTTTCTCTAAGGGAATATGTTCATGTAATTAATGAAAAGGACAATGGTAGAACAGACAAGAGCCTGGAGGTTCTTTATCTCTCACCTTGCACTTGGCTGAGTAGTTAAATTGACTGTAACCCTAATTTTGACTGGAACTCTAAAACTTCACAAAGAAGAATATCCATAGTACCAATTATAACAGACACATATTGCAGTCATATTTATAGAAATAGATATGGTATGAGTGTCTATGAGACAGCAATTTAAAAGTTTTTATTTATCTATTACCCACCGTAATACCCACCGGGAATATGGGAATTCGAATGAACACAATATTTATTTTTAAATGTGCAAGAACAAATATATTCAGTGAAATAAGCAAATAATAGCAGAATGTAGACTATAAATGAGCATAAATGTTAATACAAAGGGAGAAACAGATTACATTATCAGTGCTGCTACTGTTTTATAACTGTCAAATTTGTCTTACAGAACTTGACTAATTTCAAAACAGCACCTTTATCTTGTGAAATAATGCAACAACTTTCATATTGCTTTTAGAGTCCTTGGTCATGTTATAAATTGGAGGCTAATAATTTGTTATCAAGTCTCATTGAAAAGTGAATTCAATTCTCCCAATTTGCTTTTTTTACACAAATCGCAAATTATGCCATCCCTTTACATCTTCCTTTTTAAATTATTTACTTGATATTTAAGCATATAAAATTTCATGTAACCAATTTTATTTAAATAAATCGCATATTCTAACTTTAACACTTTTGTATTAACTGTAATACAAGTTTACCTATGTTGAACGGGGAATTTGGTATGCTATATGAACATTTCAAGACGTTAACTCTTATCACTTGCATAAGAACAAAACATAGGTAGTCCGAGATCCAAACATAGTTAAATAAGTACTAGAATCAAAATTAATCTAAATAGGAAGCCAAATTCGACATTCAGGACAACTACTCAATGCAAAACGTTTTAGAAGCCTTTTTGCATTTTCAGTGCTTAAGAATTTAAACAAATGCTGTGAATTTCTGTAGAAACACAGTTTGATAAATTCATTCCAGACAAAGCTGACAACTGGGCTGGTAAATACCCATGGGGACCTCTGGTCTACCAGAAGAGGCATCGACTCAGTGGTTAAACTTCTATAAAATTGCTTATGCTAAAATAATGGAACATTTCTTATCGAACACAATTCATTTTACAGGAAAAATAATCAACAAGATGTAGCACTCGCTGTAATATCTACATCACATCACTTTGTTCAGTCAAATGACGCGTTCAGATAATTTCATCAGAGAATACCGTATCAATTGAACGTTTTCATGTTTAATTTCATTTCCATCATTTGTCTGGTTTAAAACCAAACTAAACGTCAATTGCTGAATGAGACTGACATTTTTCTTCAATTGCAAAAGTCAATCAAGTGAAGTAAAATGAAAACCGAACTCAATCCTTAGAATGCACACAATGATTGTCTCTGTAATGACAGGGGAATTGAAACATGAAAAATACGTAGTTGTTCCTAAAGAAGATCGAATAATACACCTTCTAAATACAAGTAAATTCCATTGTCATTTAATAAAAAAATACCAACATTGAAGCAGTATGACGAATTTTAATAAGCTGACATCTAAGTGGTGAAACATTTTCGGGCATTTTGTTTAAAAAATTACTCGGGGACCTCTGGACCACCAGCAGAAGCCTCTAATTTTTTACAGAAAAGATAATCAACATTTGTATTTGATGCTTCTTTAAGTATAACATTACAAATTATAATTTTTCATAGCTTTGCATAGCGTACCTGTACCAATTGAACGTTCATTTTGTACAATGCCGGTAATATATTTCTGAAGGATACAAAGAAAGAATTCATTCAAGTGTTCAAACAAGAAATTATTTCGGAGGACAATATCAAGGCAACTCACAAAACACTACATAGAAATTTGAAGACTGTTTTACACGAGTCTCATTTAAACCAGTGGTAAACTGATGTGCTCTGGAAGGGTTGGGAGTGTTCCTGATTCACTAGTGGCAGTCGTATTATTACTTGAAAATTGTTACTTTAAACCAGAGAAATATTATTATTCGGTTATAAGTACCAATGAACCGTTTCAGAACAGGGTTGTCACAGGACAAACTTTTTCCCTATTGTGTAATTTTTGAAGTAATGGCCATTACACATTGCTTCTGCATATTGGAAGGAATTCGACATCTTTTTCTTAAGAAATTCTCAAACTAAACCTCTGGAATATAACATTATAGTTATAGCCATCTTACAGCCTGAATGCTGCTTTATAGGAATAGAACTTTTGAAATAATCTCTCTCGTCGTATATTATCAACCATCCCATGCTGTTAATATCTTTGGGTGTAAGTCAAGATAATAAATACATTTAGTAGTATTTGTGGTATAATTCATTTTCGGTTAACAGAAAAGCTATTGATATCGGAACACTGTTGCACTTCTAACGTCTTAGATATGTTGTTGCTTCTCACCACTTTTCGGAATTATTTTACTGAATTTCAAACGGGTGTCAACTTCAGACAAAAGTAATAATGTTTCACGACGCATTTTTCAACTCTTTTAAATGATTATTTAAAACTTTTATCCGAAGTTTATATTTTTGAGTATTTTATTCTTCCATTTATTCTTGCATTTATTTCTTAATCCCTTGAATTTCTTGTTCCGATAGCCAATCTAAATTCGAATTAAAACTACCGAAAAAATAGTTAATAATATCATTTGATCCTCTTTTCGGATTGATGTTAACCCGGATAAGAGTTAAGGATTCCACGATAAGTGTTGCGCGCAAGACAGGGGATGCTTAATGAGCACCTGATCCCACTCCTGTTTTGTAAAGGATTTGGGGATTCTAAGCCTTAGTTTTTTTCGTTTTATCTTTTAGCTTGTTTCAAATTTGTCCTGTCTCTTTGAAATATGCACTTTTGATATCTCATGAATATTCTGCACTGGACTTCAAGTTTGAAAATGTCACTTTTGATCCTAAGCCAATAAAATGAGATCAAACACTGTGCCAGTTTTACCGATATGTCGCAAAAGACCGTTTATTCTCGGTTCTCATGACATTTCACGTCATCTTGAGAAATAACATTTCAAAACTTTTAAAGCATGTTATTATTATGTCGCGAGATTCGCAAAATGTTTAGTACAATAAGCATCGTTAAAATCTCATTTGGTAAAATTACGGGCCGGTAGCAATGTAAGACCAGATATAAAAAAATTGCCTTTTTTTCTCAGCGAAATATTTTGATCACGTTTTTGTATACGAATATGTCTTTGATTTAATACTAAATGGTAGATGTGAATATGTATTTATATACGTATATACAATAATCTGCCATGAAAAAAATGTGTTATCCCGTACTTCAACTATGAATATCAATGAAAATAAAGGGTATTAGATTCAAACATTTTGGCATATCCAGTTTTATCTTTTCATCCCCTTAAAAGCCAACTCGTTTGGAAATAATCAAGCAGTACAGCAAAGGCTGTAAGGAAGCAATGTTTTAATTTCATCTAAATAAATCACATGTGATTTAACGAATAACCCCAAAGGTATCAGAAAATGTAAATATTTTGGGCACAGTTTTAATTTGCAATGTCAATTTTCTACAAGATGCTGCATTTACAAATAGGTTTATTGCAAAATTTATGTACAAAATTCATTTTGTTCGAGACCGTATTTAATTATGGTTTTCAATACAAATAATTCAAAGATACCAAATAGGCAGAATTAAATCGTTAGAGGACATGCAATACCATATCTAGAAACAGAGACTGAAGACAAACAATAGTTTACAAAACATTACTCAGAAAACAAATCTGAGAACACAATATTCAATATAATACAATTATAGTCTTTAGTAGAGGTCGGTATTATTAAAGACCAAAAAATCAATATTGACTAAGGCTTAAAGCAAAAGCTAAATTAAAGAAGGTCAATATTATTTGCTAAAAAAATAAGTTTGAAATTCAAAGTAAATGAGAAAAAGAAAGAAGTCAATATTGATTTTAATATATTAATATCAGAATTAACAAAATGTCAATTGACAGCATTTAACCCAACGATATTTTTAAGAACCAGTCAATATAAAAATCACACAGGAGACACAGAAGGTGATTCATCCATATCAAAGACCAACCAAACTTAAAGTTTTTTTTTAAATCAAGGACTATTCCTGTATACATAACTGGCCTCTGTAACGTAAGTATACAATATATGTGTAACAACACAGTTCCTAATTCAGCGCAAAGGTTAGTTTTGTTCTTTATGACAACTAATAGTTAGGCTAGTTTATACTGATTAAATTATTAAAATATGAACGAAGTATTGGTTGCAAGTTTTTCAAAATATTGAAATCTCTTTCCATGTAGCAATGGATAATCAAGAGTTATATAAATATTTATTTATAACAGAATACAATTTAAATTTTTAAAAGTGTAACATAAATACTTTATTTGTCTCGGATGCAACATGCTGTCATTGGCATATTAATCCGTCGGAATATATAATTTTATGACGAAGATTTGATTTAAGTATCTTGTACTGTATTTAAGAAAATAAAACTTGACGTATATTTTATTTCAGGTATATATTAAAGACTTCTCCTGAATTACTTTCAGGTAATAATGCATATTATTTCAATGCCACCTCATAATAAGTTTCATTTATATATCAAATTGTGAGAAAACAAAATCTTAGACCTTACTTTTAGTGAAAAGCAGATCTTCTTAGCCTTGACTGTTTTGCTGAATGAAATTGGCACAATGTCATCTAAATTTGCATCCGTAACGTTCGTGAAACACCCATTCAAGCTCATTACATAAGGTATCATGTAAAATTCGTGCGAAAACAACATTTTAGTCATTTCTTTCAATGAAAAAGCAGATTTTATAAGTGAAAAAAAATATGATCCTTACTGACCTAAAGTCAAAGTCACCAAAATTTTTAATGCATATGATGCGCAAAACACCAGTACACCATCATGCAAAGTTTCACGAATCTACCGCGTTTAATTACTTTATAAATATGAACTTGTACGTAACGCGGACGCCGAGGCCATTTTAATAGTCCCCACTTAATTGCGTAAAGACGCGTAAAGACGAACTAAAAACAAAACATAGTATGTTGAAAAAAAAGGTTGTTAGATTAAAAATATACAATTTAAACTTAGACGAGTTACGAATAAAATGTATTCCTTCGATCATTGAGGAATTAAAATAGCAAAATATGCTAAAATAGCAAAATATGGAATAATGACTTGAATACAGTTAATGCTTTATCAATGAATGGTTTCAAAGAACATACAAAAAAGATCCAGCAGGAGATTCGGAAGCCATATATTATCTTTAGCTCTAATGAAGACTCTCTAATTGTGATTGTTGTCAACGATGCAAAACAGTTGATGATACCAGGTTATACATTTTTGTACTTGAAGTTACAATTGAAACATATTTCCAATTATTTTTATTTTGTTACTTTCAGTCAATAAAGTATATAACACAATTACCTTAACTTAGAGTGCTTGATATATTTGATTAAATATTGAAAAAAAGATTATGAAAATGCCAAGTGAATATAATTAAGATAATTGTTTTCTCATACTGAGAGAATACGTCAAAATAAAATGACTTTCATGTCAAACTTTTCATATTAAGTAAGAAACGCGAAACAAGTTAGAAGTAAATAACGTTGCATTCATATCGACTTTGAAAAACTGTATTCTAGTAAATATATAAAGATGTATTTTCATTTAATGTTGTTATAAATGTTCTGTGTAGCATTCAAAACTATATTCCGGTAAATACATTATGATATTTTATCATTTTGTACAGTTTTGACAAATTTGATTGCTTGAGAAATGATCACAGCATTCTATGTTGTTATAAAGTTAGCTTCAAACCGCATATCAAAATGTCAAATAGCACGTTTCTGAACAGATAGTAACAACATTTAGTACGGTTGACTGAAAACAACAGATAAAAAGAAATATGACTCATTACTAAATACATGTATAGTAATTGCTTTTCGCTCGCTACCTAGAATCGAAAGTTATCGAAGTTATCTTGTTTCGAAATTCAGATGAAAATACATGTACGTGTAATTGTCTGCGTACCATGAATCAATTTCAAAAGTTAAATCTTATCTTGTTGTTTTTTAAAGGTTTTGTCGTTTCGTCACACCACTGTCCAAAGTTAGGGGATGCTAAGTACTCACAAACAAAAGGTTTTATCCCCGCCACATGAACTCACCCTGGTTGTTGTATGGTTCATGTTTCTCCAGCTTTAGTTTTCAGTGTAGTGTTGTGTGTAATACTACTATTTGTGGTCAATCGTTTCTTTTTTTTATTGGCCATGCTCTTGTCTGTCTTATGATTTAACGGTTTCTGTCTGCCTCTTAGGTATCTTCGAATTCTTGGATGTGCTTGCCCTATGTCAGGAACATGTTATCGTTATCGTTATGTTATGTTTAAATGTTACTTTTTTACAATGTATACTAAATAGAATTCGCAAATACCAAAAAACGGACAGACAAGACCATGGTTTACAAAATGAAGACATAAATAGTACACACAAAACAATGCACTGAAATTAAAAGTTGGAGTAACACGAAATTTACAATAACTAGGGCGAGTTCAGGTACATCGGAAGAGTAAGCAAGTAGGCAACGACGATGTTAGGTCACAGTTGATGTTAGTCATAGCCGGTATAGGAACAGATTTGTAATCACGATAGTGGGAAGATATCCATTGTCATTTGTGAAATGGATATTTTACCGGTCGACCAAATCATGATGGCGACCGAAAATTTATGATGACTTTTATAATTAGAAATACTTGGTTCAAAAACTTTCTTGTCAACAGAAATCTCTATCAATACAATCCTGATAGGAATAATACCAAGTTTTACAGCTTGTCTTAGAGTGTGGATATGTTCCATTATTGAAGGCATTCGGGCACTTGTAGATTTTTGTAATTTACATATTTTTGGATGGCTGCCACATCTCCCCCTTTTCTACATTTATAATAAGATCATATATTTGTCAATATTATAAAAAATTTTGTAACTTGAAATTAACAATTTGCATGAGTAAAACATGTTAAGGTGTTCTATGACTTGAAATTTGCAATATTATATCCTCATTCGACATAACCTCCCTTCGAAAATTTTCTTTGAGAGATTTCTGAATCAGTTATTTAATAAAGAATTTATTATATTTAAAATCATTATATTTTGTGAACCAGCCGACTTTTAACAATGGCTAATGTATAATTGAAAAAAAAAAACAAGTAGTACATGAATATTCCAAATGCACTTTTTAACTACTCTTTATCTTGAAAGTCGATTTAATTCAGCCATGGATAAGATGACCATCCATACCAATCAGGACGGTATCTATCATCAACGTCAGCGGTACCACTGGTCATTTGTTAAGCACAGAATATGATTACATCTTTCCTTGTGGTAAAGAAAATCAATTAATAATAAAATCAATATTTAACAACTCGTAAATGCAAAGAAATACTGACATCCGTTTTTCGACAACACATAACAGAAGTAAGACATACGCAATTAAAAATTGCAGGAACAGTCAGCGGAAGAATTTTTAGCGAATTTGTCAATATTTGGTAGACTGCATAAATAATTTGCAAACATTCACATTTTAAATGAAGGTTGAAGGTTTTATAATGATACATTCTCTTTCATCTACATGTCTCAGCCTCTAACCTTATTATCACGAAATAATTTATAAAGTTGTTATAGTTTGTATTTAATTCAGAAGACTTCTTCGTTAATTAAATCTATTTTGTGTGATATTGACAGCAATTTTCACCAATCATGTGACCGTTAAAATACGAGATAAATAATTAGGAACCCTACTAACATGATATTACTGCAGACCTTTGTATCGTCAAGGATCGAGAAGTCTATAGATATTGTCTTTATCAGGAAAGGCCTTAAATACCACCCTGCTTTACACACAAAAAACATTAATTTGAATTAATGTTGCGCTGGTATCGAAAACTATACATACCATTGTAAAAACGGAATTAAACGAGAATTTTCAGATAAAAAACTTTTTTTGTTTGATTGGGGTTAAACGCCACTTTCAACAATATTTCAGTCATATCGCGGCGGTCAGTTTTACTGGTGGAGGA
>JAULBM010191351.1:0-27203 GCA_032357055.1 Geukensia granosissima
TCTGTATTAAAGGAGTATGTACGTTAAGCCTCATATTTGGCCCAAATTTTAGATTTTGTGACACAGTAATAAGTTGTTGTGAAAATGCTGTTTAATAATCGTCTTATAATGCTTGTATACTTTTCGTCATTTCGACATAATGAAAGGGTATATTTGACTATTTTGACAAGAATATAACATTTTCTGAAAAAACTTAATTTTTGGAGATGCTTTGATCAAAATAGATTTGATCGCACTAAAACATCACAAAGATATTTTAAACAAACATTTGTACTTGATAGATCTTTAATTGTACAGAGTTTTTTTGTGATGCTTTTGTGCGATCTATATTTAAATCGTTTAAATAATATAAAAAAAATAATTTTTCAGTATTTTCACATTTAAAGAATTTTATTGTGTCATGTGAGAATTGTAGAATAAATTAAACTAAAAATTATGTAAGATTTTCTTTTTATAGATATTTTTCAATACAAAAATATAAAATAACAGATACTAGCAAATTTTCATTTTTAACCAAATTCTTGGGCCAAACATGGGTCTTAACGACCCTCGTCCTTTGCGAAAAAAAAAAAAAACAACTTATAAAAAAAATAGTTCGGAGATGGTCTAAAGGATAACGACGGAACGCAAAACAGGCAAGTGGCACCAGTGGAAAGCAGCACGATGTTAATTAATTCAGAAGAAACAATGCTACCAAAAACATAAAAATAAACATACATGATAAATGGAAATTAAAAAACGAAAGGAATTTTTTTGTCATTTCGTTGTACACATATATACATTATAGGAAACCAAAACCAAATTTGCCACGACTTAAGTCAAAATGTATCGAAAGTGCAGCTATGAAGTATGTCATGTATAACATTGGAATTCTAATTTTTTGCCGCAACTGATCCTGCAGTTAAACTTTCAGATTTCCTCAACACATAAAAATCCCATTACAACTGTATGTTAAATTTTTGACATTGAAGAAATATGTCTCAAAATTGCATGTTTTCATAGATAAATTTCAGGCATCCTTACAAAATTACAAATGTTGAATAGTTTTGAAGAATTTTTGTATTCTGTATGTACAAATCAGGGATTAACCTATCATCAGTAACATTAGAATCAAAACGTAGGAAGTCAAAGATCCAAACATAGCAAAAGAAGCACTCATATCCAAACTAATCAAAATGGGAAGCCAAATTCGACGGCAGGAACATTCAAAAATGCACCAGGTCTTATTCAAAATCTTTGTTTGAATTGTTAAAGTAAGCCTTGTAAGCCATTGCTAAAAATACTTTGAAGATAAACTTCTCATTTGGACTCTGTCAGCACAAACAGTCTTAAAACATTTAAAGTATAAACTCTGTTGAATTAGCAAGATATCCAGTGTCCTTTCTCATGGAAATTTATCTAAGTTTTGACAAAATATTATTGTGTCCTCTTGACTTCAGATTGTTTTTATCAGCAAAGTAGCACGATATTTGTGTTTGTTTAGCACATATCTTGAGAGCAATTCAGATTATACATAAGAACACTTCAATTCCTAATCGATCGCTCTACGTCCAATAGACAAGTCTGATGCAATTAATCTAAATTTGGTGTTATCATCAAAGCCAAAAAACAAATGATAAAGTTAAGTTCAACAAAAAGGATCAAGAATAGAAAACCTGAAATATATTTTTTCAATCATTTAAAGCACTTTATTTGTTCTTACGACTTAAGTCTCATATCTTGAAGATAGGACGATCAAATAAAGGCATTAAAATATGGTTAGTGTAGTTATGACATGTTAAAGTATATATATATGGCCTGTGTTGTAGTCTCAGCTTACTTGTGTACAATAGCTTTATGTTGAGCATTTATTTCGCGTTTTGTGTGTTCAATGTATCATAGAAACAAAGTTTTTATAAATGAATCGTATGATAGTTTTAATGAATGAATTTTATGTCCATCATCGTGAACCATTTTACTTTTCGATTTGTAGAAAAACAAGAAAATCACTGCTCAGACATGCCACCAAGAAGTAAGTATTACGTATTATGAGAATATATAAACGTAGGTGGTAGATTGTGAGTGAGTTTGATGTTTTTATTTTCAACTACAAGTTCGCATCATAAACAAGCCAGTACTATGTTGCATAGAACACAATTCAGATTTATACCAGACATTTAAGAAAGTTATTAAGAAATAATGGTTTTACAGATAATTCTACGGTAACTGAAGTTATAAAATACACATGATAGAACATGTAAATAAATTTGAATTATTAAATATATCAATTTATTGTTTTCCAGACGAATCTCCTATGACAGTTTTTAGTGAAAAACCAATGATTGAAGATGTCATCAAAGAAATAAAGCGAAAGCCAAACACTGTAACATCTCAGACTGAATTTTGCCGTAAAATGGCCATATTTGCAAACGACGGTAGGTTAAGTTTTTAAAACAATCCAGTATATAGCATAGACAAACACACACTGTACATTAGTATCTTTGGAAGTTTTTGAAATATCTGAAATAGTGAAAGAATACCATTGAAAAAATCTTCGGTAGTAGTAATGTTTTGTGTGTATCTTAAGATTTAGTATTGCTAGTTCACACATACTAAAACGGTTTTTTCTGTGGAAATGCCTCCCTTTTTGATTTATTCAACTGTTTATAGACCGGTATGTTTGTATTGACTGAACGGACGAGGGTAAAACAATCTCCCGGTCGACTAAAGGCATAAAAACGCAATAGAAAACACGAAGTAGTTCTTAAGAGAAAAAATCTTTTCGATTCGCTTTTCTTTAGACTGGTCAATGTTAACTTTGTCTACAGTGGAATTACTGTATTTCGTACGATAGACACCATCTACTCATTCATTAAGGTAAAATAAGAACCGTGCTGAGATACTTGAGCTGACTCTGGCATGTGTCTTACCAAGATTAAATATTATTTGACAGAATATTAATTTCTGCATTATAAACATATAAAACGCCCATTATATAATCGGCATTTTGACAGCATCAAAGCAAAATACTGTTATTACCATACTGGTTTTCAAATAATTACTTATAAACCAAGCAGGAAACTGCACGTTCTAAAATAACAATGCAGTTTGGTCGTCTGAACTAACAAAATGCACAAACACCCACTCTCTGTAAAACTGACGCGACAAAATTCAATTATGAACCCGTAGTTTTAATTTATTTGCTGGACAGATTGCTTATGTGTAATATGAAATGATAATAATGGCTTGTAAGAATTTTTGCCTCATAACCAGTCTTATTCAGTTTCGATCTTTATCGAGATCCTTGAATACTGTTGATCTAAATACTTTTATATTGACCAAGCCACCAGTACTTTACTTTGTTATTAGTATTTATCTTTCTTGTTATAGTAGAAGAGTTCGAGAAATCTTAGCTTCTGTCCTTTTTGCTTCTAATGTGTCCTTTTGTTTGTGCCGATTTTGTCTTTTCCGTAGGTTTCCTGCTATCAACATGCAGCCATTTGAAATTTTACGCTTAATCTACTTTAGTAGACCAAGAAAATGTATTTGTATGGACTTTAATATGACTAGTTTATCAATAAGCAGAATAAAGTATTGTAACCATGATATTTAAAACAATTCATGGATATTGAGCCTTAGAGCCCAACTCAAATTTTATGTTGACATCCCTTAGTCTTCATACAAACGTGTTCACTATTACAAAGATGAGTTCCAATGTTAACACAATCATCTTATATAAAAAAATAATACTTTAATTTATCTTGGTATAAAAAAGATTACAAGTTTAATATTATTTTCCCACAGACTCTCTTAATGTTTTGCTGGCAAAACAAGAGGGAATATTACTTATCATCCAGGCAATTGAGAACTACAAAGACAACATTAATCTTGTCAAAGCTGCTTGCCAAACATTGTTGAAGCTGACATCATTTTCAGGTAAGAAGTGATTTGCACATCTTGTTCGTTTGCTAGTACTATATAAGGCACATACTTGTAAATTTGATAGAATAGGCGATACAGACTATAAAGAATGCACAATAATTCTTACCAGAAATAAATTTAGAACATTTAGTTTTGCATTACCTTGCCACTTATTTAACGTTTGTTGGCTTGTTGATCTCTGTCCAGAGAACCGACAAGAAATATCGTACAGATGAAGCCAACTGGTTGTTAAATGACTTTTTCGGGTATCTCCTACACAGGTCAAAGTGCCATGCAAGTAATTCATATGAAATTTCCATACGATTTTAGAACGAAAAGATCAACGCATGAAATTCATACTACAACATTTCATGATTGTTATATGAAAATCTAAGAATTACATGCGAGCTGTTAATCACATGATGCTGAATTTTTAGTTCGACTTATTCCGATTATAAAGATATCTTAAAACTCAGTTTTCATAGATTTTTTATTAAGTGCAACACTCTTCGAAGCCGTACTGTATTTTCAGTGCTTTAGAGAGCAAATTTCTGTAAAATATTGTTTGATAAATTTCATATCATATAAATCTGACAGCTGGGATGGTGAATACCCTAGGGGACATGATCCACCAGAGAGGCATCGACCCAGTGGTTTCAAAATACAGAATTACAAATGTTGAATAAATTTGAAAATTTTGATTAAAATAGCTCTATGAAAAGCATAAAATATCCTTATGATTTCAGATGCCAATTGTGTTCATATTTATAAAGCTAATGGAATCTCACTACTCCTTGAACTGCAACAGTTGTACATAGACGACGCAGAACTTCTGCTGATCATTTTAGATATGTTGGGTTATTTTTCGATGTCAGGTATATACCTTAACAGATGTGTCTCTCATCACAGAACTTTTATTATGGTTTAGATAATTTTTTTTTACATAACTCAAAACCACGAAATATACATTATCTTTTATGCAATTTCGATATTCTATAAGATCAATTAAAAAAAAAACCCATCGGCAAAGTTTTAAAACGAACTGACCTGACTAATAAAAAAGATAAATAAACAACAACATATTTAAGTTGAATAATTGAATGTTGCTTAACGTCAGGCGGCAAATATTTCATGCATATTCAGGACGGGAACATATTTATGAATGATGATAGATGAAATCTACTTTGTACTAGACCCACACAATGAGCCGAATTTTTAATGTGCTTGCTCACGAAAGCAACAGATACATCGTTCTGACTCTGAGCCGACAAGCTTTGCTCTTGCTCCTAAATGCTTAGAAGAGATGCAGCAATTAATAATTTTAATGTCTTGACCCAGTCGGGGATCGAATCCACGACCTTTTGCACTAGAGGCGAGCATGCTAACCATTACACCACCGCGGCGGTTACAGATTTAAGAGAGGGTATTATCCACGTCGCTCTTAAATAAACATTAAGGACTTTCCAAGAAGCTATGTTAGACTTAAATTAGTGTATACTCTTAAAGGAAATATTATGAAAATGATTGGTCAGTGCAACGCAGAATTTACAGATAGATACATATTTCATTTACCTTGCTACATTTTTCAGTATTTTTCAGTATTTTAATTTCAACGGCGTCTCAAAGTTATCCAAATTTTAATTCTTATTCATTGATATTTTTTAATTTTTGTATTTTAGACGACGAAGATATATCAAATTCTCTCATAGAGAAATCCAGTCACACGATAGTACTGACCACTATGTCACGACATGGAGACAACAGTGACATAGTCAAACAATGTTGTTTTATTCTGTCACATGTTGTACAATCTGGTTAGTATAATAATTACATTGGATTAAACAATTGTGGCATTGTCAATATGTATTACGTTAGTTTTCTGTTTAGTGTTTTGTGTGCTGATGGTGATGGTCTGTTTCTCTTCTGTTGTCACGTCTGTCTCATCATCCAACGATTTTTGTCTATCCTTTGGTATCTGCGACTCTTCTTTATAATTTGGTTTGGATGCAAGATCAACTACAACATAGAGATAAACAACATCGAACTCAAGTGCTTCTTATTACTGGATGAAGTCATGACTGGGATAGATAGAAGGACAAAATCAAATAAGAGAAAAATGCTTTTGTTATGGAGAACAGAAATCTAGATTTTATCCGCCAGCTAGTTTTATATGACGATTGTTTAAATATTTGAAGACTTTTTAAAGTTGTAAACTACTAGCTCGCGCTAAAGAACATTGATCTAATTTTCTGTTCATTTTGTAGTTGATATTGCCAGATCTTTGATGTTCGTCGGTGGGGTTCATGTTATTATTGGTGCCATGAAGCGATATAAAGATAACAATGAAGTATTAGAAAACGGATGTAGAGCGTTGGGAAGTTTTGCAATACATGGTATATATAATTCTGTGTAGTTTAATGCGTGTATTTTACAATGATAGTGTGTGATCAAATCTGGCAAGCGCGGCACGTGTTTATGGAAATTTTTCAGTGAAATGCAAAAGGTAAACCTCATTAAGCCAAATTCAAGACAAACTTGAACTGATAATTAGAGTCGTCAAAATATTAAACTCCCAACAAATAACGCCAACCAACAACCAATTGAAACAGAGAAAACATGTACACAAAGACAAACATCAAGTAAAAACATAGGTTAGGTAGCCAAACTTGTAGTGGTGGCTTTGTGGCTATTTAATATGAACAATATGCTATTCTTGGTTACGTACGGCATCATAAAGGATCATTTGTCGACTAATGTTTACGAAAATCTTTTGCCCGAACAGAATTTAAATCTAGTAACAGAATAAGCATCAATTTTTACCACATTTCTACCATTGAAAGAGAGCTTCGCTCGCTTAATACTGTAAACTAGCCAAACCTCAAAATAACGCATTTAGTAATTGTAGCATTCATTATTAACAAAGCTATAAAGAATTGCACATGACTTGACAGTAAGATCAAAATGGCCACGGTTTAATTTCAATGATTAATGTTAATTATAAGAAAAATACATCTTGCTGTTGATAGGAGCAAACGATTTCTTAATTTTGGCTATTTTTTCTAATTCAGATGAAATCTGCATGGATGTTGTTAACGCCGGTGCAGTCACAATTGCTCTACACGCCCTACAAAGAGATCAAAAGGACGAATACTTATTGGAATGTGCAGTTTGGGGCTTGGCATGCCTTACTAAATATGGTATAAATATTTACAAAACTAATGGAACTGAAAATAATTTTTGTTTCTCCCAGATTGTAACTACGAATGGTATAAAAAAAATCTAAGGAAAAGAATAATTTTGTTACATGACAATATAATGTTTATCTTTCTTAATCTTTGGATTCAAATGAATACCAACACGTCAAACAACTTTATAAACAAGGGTCTCAAGTGAGAATTTTAAATTAATTGATTTAAAATATCTACTTTTACTAAGGTTCTTGCAGTGAATACTTATTTTTTGCTTTTTCAGACGAATCATGTCAAGAAATATGCAACTCTTGCGCTCTAGAAACTTTAGTGCAAGCTATGAAAAACTTTCCAAGGAAAGAGACACTTCAGGAATATTCTTGTTGGACACTTTGTAACGTTGTTGGTCATGGTAAGTAAAATTAGTTTTTTTAAAACCATGACAATGTCCTTGTCACCAAACTAGACAAAATGTATACCATGGAAATATTTGAGCTTTAAATCGTCATTTGCTTATACAGTAGGAAGAAAAAAATTTTGATTTGTTGTTGATTTAAACTTACATTTCTTCTTATCTAAACACAACATGTATAACTTAGGACATGTATGAATTACTCTCAGTACAAGTACAAAAATCTCCGTTCATTTGGAGATAATGAAGCTCAATTATTGGTGTGATTTTTAGCTCAACTAGTGTTTGTCTCATGTACCTGGGAACTGAATCTGGGTATTCATAACCAGCTTTAAAATGTATGTCGATCCACAGACGTTTTTGTAATCAACTTTCAATTGTTTACCAATATTTAATGCACATCTATGTTTGGTTTGATAACATCATCATCATGTTCACTGACAACTATGATGCATTTTACACTGTGCAAATTGATGTTCTGAGGGTAAAAGTGATGGAACGACTTATAGTTTTAAGATATGGTGCAAAGGTTTTACTGCGTCGATCAGCATGACCAAATGGTTAAAAAATCCAGAAAAATGTCTGTAGTAGCTTTTGAGACACACAATAGTTTGGTCTTGATCTTGTACCGAGGACAACGATCCATTAGATTAAGATTGAGCAATAAACTTTATTTGGAAGTTGTTTATACTTTCAGTAAATAATCCATTTGATATAAACACCAGTCATCAGATAATTGAAGTATTACTGGATGCCACCAGTATGTTCATAGAAAATATTGATCTACAAGAACAGCTACTGTTTGCTTTAAGCGAAATAATAACAATTGATGGTAAGTTTATCGTAGTATACAAAATAAAATACCAGGATATACAAAAGAAATTGCTTACGAGTACAGTAATATGCAGCTCTTTTATTGCCTGCGATCCTTGTCGCTGTCAACAACTGTATATGATAACTGAGCTTTATCTTCGTTGGTGATAAATTGATTGTCCGTAAAAGGTATACTAGTATGTAGGTCAATAATTTTCGTAAAACAGTTTAAGTTAAGTTTTTATTTGACAATTAAAATGTGTTATATATAAATAATAATATATAACTATAAAGGGGGTGGTAATAATATCATTCTCTCTTTATGATAGTTTATGTTTTTGTCAAATAAACTCTTCCAGCTGAATTTATATTTCTCGGATTTTTCAGAATCAGTGCTTACAAAGTTTGTAACAAAGGATGGCATTGGTTTAGTCATTAAAACTATGTCACAATATCCAGATCATATTCCTATCCAGGAACATGGATGTCGGATTATAGGAAATGTTGCAGTTCATGGTATGTCTGAACTAAAAAATTGTCAACTATAGAAATAATTGATGTGGTCGAATTGTCTATGAGAGAGCTATCGATAAAATAACAATTACACCTACGGGTTATATTAAGGCTTACAGCAATGGACGAAGATTCTATACTGTTAGGCATGCCGTATAAAAAATCCAAAATTAAAGGTGAGCGGATTCAAATATAAAAATATATAAAAATAAACTAAGTTTAGAATTTAAACGAGTAACAGTAAAACCTAAAAAGAGCGACTACCACTGGATTACAGCTTTCTGGTTTGGGACAGGCGCAAAATGGATATGACAGGTTAAACATGTTTCTGAGTGCTCAATCCCTACCTTACCCAGTTCATTTCCAATTAAAGTAAATAAAGCTGATATAAATTAAAATCACTACCACTGGTTGGATGCTACCTCTGGTGGACTATTATTTCAAGGGTATCACAAACCTGTTGTAAGCTCTCTATCTTAAAATTCATCTGTATTTGATAAGGTATAGGGAAAGTCAAATCTTTAGGAACATTTGCTATTGGAAATTAACCTTTTCTTTATCAAAGTTAATGAAATTAAATCAACTTATTGACATGCAATTGAACATGATACCAATTTGTCACTGGAGAAATAAACACTGAAGGTTTATATTTATATTTGGTTACTTTTTGAAACAAGGTTTTGTGTACTAATTGTTTTAGGCGATTCCCTAAGGAGGTATTTGGAATATCTCAAATGCTCGCATTTCTTTTATTAGAAAGCCACAGACTACATGTGGAAACAGAAGGAGGTTCAAAAGTTGTTGTTTCTGCCATGTTAACTTTAGAATCTAGTGAAGAAATACAAGAAATTGGGTGCTTAGCTTTAACGAATATTACTGCAAATGGTAAGGACATATCATTGTTCGAATAGAACTACAAGAAGGATGAAAAATATAAAATACAATATAGTATAGACACGTGAACTGTCGAAAACCAAAAACTGAATGTACACAAAAAATTAACTAAAGCTAGAAATTTTAGGAAAATCAACGTTTTTCACTATATTAGTAAATCAGAAAATTAACAAACGGTTATTACTCTGGTTAATATTGCTATAAAATTTACGACATTAATATAATGATAAATATTTTATATATAAATATAGTAAGAAACCACGGTATTAGTCATGCAATTGCAACAATATATCATAACGAAATTAATGTGACTTGTGCAATCAAAATGATCTCGAAATCGTTGTCAAACTGACGGTAGAAGTAAATAATAAGAAGGTTTTCGTCATAAAAATAAAGCCACAGTGGCAAAGAAAAAAGAAAATATAAACCTTAAAATGGAGAACATTAAACCGAATAACATGTACTTAAAATTTGATATAATATTTATTTGCAGTGTACAAAAATAAAAAAACGGCTGTAAAAAGTGGTTGTGTTACAGCAGTTTTAAATGCCATGAATAAATTTGGTGGTTGTGAACATATACTTTTGTCTGGCTTAAAAACAATATGCAACGTGATAGAAATTGGTAAGTAAAAAGTTAAAAACACTCTAGTTAGAGTACATATAGACGAAAATTCGGACAGAATTGGCAGTAAAATCAACTCTGTTTCACAAAAACGGGATACTTTAATGAAAATTGAAATGCAATAATTTAATATTGTTTTAAACGATTTCATGTTTGTCAGACAATGACATTTTATCACAAACGTAGTATACAATGGAGAAAAGATAAAAACTATACAAGAGGACTATATTATAACTCGATATATAGTTAACAAGACATATACATTTATAATTATTTACAGAACACTGAAATCAGACTCAACAAATAAAACAAGTTACTCATTCTGTGATTACTTAATTATTTTACGGTGATAAGGGACATATTCATTTTTAATGCACGTCTTTTAGCCATATCGGTCAAAGACCATAAGCAGTCATCAAACCTGTTTACTGCTAGATGACAAACTACACTAAATCAACCAGCTAGTTATTGATACCAGTTTCACTTTGTATGAAAATGCTGTAAATAATATGTAATAGACAATAGAATGTTTTGAATAAACATTTTAGCAGAAAAATAAATTAAATGCTTATTATTAAAATGCAGTTTTTATCTACAGACATTTTAAAACTTGCTGGTAAAGTGTAAAATTACAGTTAAAACACTCTCTACACGACGCTTTATAAAATTTGAAAATTTTCTGAAATGACATAAAACGTAACATGACGTTTAGAAACGATTTGCCCAAGCCAAGAGGCTTCAAGAAAAATATAGGTATCACTGAAGTTAAACTGTTTATTTGCAAAAAATATAATGACCGCATGTGGACTAAGATTTAGTCTATTTCTATTTATCTTATAGTGTCATAAAATCACTAACTAGCACAATCGAATTTAAATTAGATCTTGGCACTTGCTCCCCTTTTTTATTTCGCTTTTTCCTTGATCGCGACGTCCCAAGATTGCAACTAGCAGGCCGCAGTTTATCTTTTCGTGCTTAGTTGTAAGAAGGGCAAACATACTAACATTTAAGATATACTTTTATTTTTTGTTCAGATGAAGCTTGCTACAATGTAATAGAAGAAGGAGGACTGAATACAATATCTGAATTATGTTCTACGACAAAAAAATGCAAAGACATTTATTTGTTTGCCAGCAATGTTCTGTCAAGAATTTCATCTATATTAGGTAATATAATGCACGTCATTTTTCGAAAGATAAAATAAATGCGATTTTATATTTTGAATATTATAAATGAAATTTTTTCATAAGGAAGATATACATGTGTACATATTGGCCCACCCAACGATGTCTCAAAATTGGGTTTGTAACGGAACGATTACTAACTGTCTTCCTACGTGATGACATTTAGACAAAAATTGAAACGATCATGCTTTAATACATGTTTTAGTCATTTGATTTTTAATTAAAGGTGTAAAGGAAGAACAGTTATGGCAAGCTGAACATTTACTACTGAGGATTAAAGATTTGACTAGTGATGACGCAGAATCAGTTGTATGTCTTCTGCGTTTCTATGACAACATGCTTCAAACAGGTATGTATGATTGTATGGTATTGTCAAGATTGTTATCGATTGACATTAGGGGTAATGAGTGGTCAATAAATCCTATTATTGAAACTTACATACTAAGGAATGTATTTAAACTGATACAGGATGGTCACATGAGATAAAATAATTTGAATAATATTGATTGCCATCAACGGTGAATAACCCTTATAACCACACAGCTTCATTTAATGATCATATTATTACACGGTGAATAACTCACGAAAATCACTACGTCCAGTCAATAACCTCTACAATAATACAGCTCTATTTTATAGCCCTATTACTACTCGGTGAATAACATTAAAAATATCGACTTCCAGTTGATAATCCCCATGTGAACAATTCAAATAGTACACAAAAGATGTTAAATGTTCGGTAGTTAAAATGAAACAGTTACGGCCCTCTGCATGAGTGAATATAGAAAATTGTCAACCCCAAAAGGGTTGACAATTTTCGATATTCACCTCTTCAGAGGGCCGTAATTGTATAATATATTTTAAAAAGAATCATATTTGTCAATTCTTTTTTAGAGGAAGGATATAAAAAGGTACAACAGAAACTTCGCATTGACACAATAGTCAAATGGATGAACACGTTTACGAGAGACATCAACGTTCAACTAAGTAGTTGTAAAGTTCTGTCTGCAATGGCGTTGTGTAAGTCTATAATACGACGTACTTTACAACTGGTATTTTTTCCGTAAAATATCGTTCGAGAAGTGTACACAAACCTGTAGGCGTATTATAAAGTAGCAATGCAAAATCAATCAAAGTCTGCATTTAACATCCATAAATAACGTATAAAATATATTTTGGCAAATAATACAAGCTGTCTTTTATCAGTCAGTACCCGCGCAATAATTGATATAATTATTTTTGTTATTTATAGTTTGAATTTAAGCTAAAAGGTATCTTGTATCTTTACAGACAGAACAGATAGATGTACAGACATATTTAATGCAATGAGAAATTGTATGACGAAATTAATACATAACAGTGATATCCAGCTGATCTGCTGTGGTGCAATAGTCTATATTGCAGACAAAAACGGTATTTAGCTACATGACTTAATATTAAAGCCATTTACACGATACTTTGTGGTGAACACGTTGAAAACTAAATAGTATATTAAATGGCATTCCATATACAACATAAAATCCGTTTATTATGTTCGAAACGCTAAATATATGTTAAGCACGACAAATAAGTTTGGATGAGCTTTACAGCTTTAATAACAAATATACGTGTAATAAAACGGTCCTGCATGTGCACGAAGAAAAAGCCAGCATTTCGAATATAGGTTAATTTATATGTACTTCTTTTCTAATTCAACATGTTTAGCCTATATTGTGATGATATTTTAGTGTATACAGTATAGTAAACGATTCCAGAGTTTTGCATCTTGCAAAACAGTTATTTTTAACTGCTTTTTATGTTTTTAAACTTTAAAGGTTCTTTTTTTCATTACTTGCTTTATAATATTTTTGAGAAGTATTACAGAATTGCATTCGAATATTCATCATTTGGAACAAATACAAAAGTGTTAGTTTCCTTATTTTGAAAATCCGTGCTACTTGGAGTAAAGCATCGGACCATTTCTACAACTTGACATAACTAGATTTCAAATTAATAATTATTAAATGTTAAGTATCGGTTAAATATAGATAATATAAACTATAAAATATAACCAAAATACTAACATAGGTATAAGACCAACAGCAAATACTAGGGAAAACATTGGGTATAAACGAAATAAAGAAACAAAACTGTAAACATGAAGTATACTAGAGAATTATAAAAAAAAATGCTGAATGGTTCTATGATTCCGTCTGTGATCTATTTTTTCATTTATATTGGACAAGTTCTTTCAAATTGAAAAATGACAAACCATAACGACCAGAATGAACCCGTCAAAGGTTAATTCAGAACAGAGATTTGTAGGCATATGAAATTTGATTTTTTGAGAAAATCTAAATGAGGAATAGGTTGATGTCTTTCTGGCGTTTATTCCAAAATTCTCATTTTTCATAATTTATTGCAGAGATTTCCACCATGCAAGCTTCAACCAGGATGAAACCATACGAGCTTTAATCGCCCTATTAATTGCTTCATACCCCTAATAATGTTCCCCATGTTTGAGTTGTATGTTCTTATTAATTTTAGGAAAATGAAAAGATACAGTTTACTTCTTTCCAAACTTGAAATTTGTGAAATTCCCGATTGCTTTTTATGTTTGGCTTATCGGCGTTTATTGCATTATGAGCTGTATATTAAATAAAATTTAATGAAACTAGAAAATCATAAAGTTTGACTGATCTTCCGTCTTTGGCTCTAGCATGTATGATGAAGCTAAATCCAGTAAAGCGTTTTACACGCAGTAAATTGTGGGTTTTAAATATTTGTTATAAACTTGTGTAAGATTTGGATCGTGTCTGTCTGCAAAATATTCCATATTTGTTCTTTTAAACAGGTGTCCTTGTTAAAACACAGATTTACTTAAAAAAAGCTAATAAGTATAACAATATAATCGAAATAATAAAAACTGCACAGAGACAATTTGAGCAACGACGCGTGCTGACCTTGGGCAGGCACTTGCCATGTGTGGCCGGTTAAACTTGTTGAATTCAAACCCTCTGCTTGACAGAAGGTATAAATAAAGAAAAGGATAACGCTTATACTGTCATACTGAAAAGCAGACATTATACTCAGAAAAGTACTTGAGCAGTAATAACATCAGAACAATACATCACATACATGAAAGGGAAAGTTATTCCATTGATCATCACAAAGTCATCACGACTCTCAGCATGGAAAGTAAATCCTATTTTGTTGGTTATATATTTTATTTTTTTTCCATAAATTGTGATTCATTACATTAAAGAAATATATTCTTTGTATTGTATTTTGCAGATGATTGTAAAGATACTTTGCTACAGAGTGATGCAATAAATCTGGTGATGAACGCGATGAAAGCCCACACCTCTGTAGAGAAATTGATTGATATTACTTTGATGGCATTAGATTTGTTATTAAAGAAAAGTAAGTCTTAATATTAATCTGTCGGAATCAGTGTAAGTAAAATAGATAGAAAAAGCCAGGTTATATCTTTAAGCGTATTCGATGCTGTCAAACTATTTCGTTTAATTTCAGAGAATAAAGGAACAAAAAAAATTAATAAAAAAACCTTAATGTAACACTCTGTTTACATTTAGCTGTGCATTAATAAGATTTGCTTTATAAGCGTTTAAAGCGGCGTTCGTTCCAAGGACGAATGTTTAGTTACAATACTCATCGTTAAACATGAATGAATATCCATCAATAATTTCGAATTTTGTCCTACCGTCTGCGACGTGTATTATGCAAAGATTCTTTTAAATGTTTAATATGTGCTGCTTTATTTTTGTGGTTTTGGAATGGTTTGTGAATAGAGATCTTGAGCAATAAGAAAATTTTATGTTGATATATTTGCATATTTGGAATTCCAAACATTTGGCATTGATCCCATGAAATAAATATCTTATCAGCATGTGCATATCTTTGAAATATTAACCGTTGGTTTCATAAGTGATAACGAAATTGATGTCCTGATTTCTTTGTTCGATACGTATGAACGAGTTAATATTAATGAGTTACTGCAAACCTTCTCCCGCATTTTATGGAGTAAATGTACCTAATATTTAGATTTTTGTAGTATTTGTGTACTTTTGTTGTCTTTGGTTTCTCTTTATTTACGGTCTTATTCCTTTCTTGCCATTGGTTTGGGTATATCTAAAGACTGTTATACTGTTTTATTACAGATACGACATCAGTTCACCCAGGACACTCTTTAAATTATATTAAAGAAGTTATGCAGCTTTACCAAGATAACTCCGATATCCAAACTCATGGCTGCAATATTCTCACTACTGTTGAATGCAAAGGTAAGAAGTTCATGACGTCTGTGTTAAAGCTAAAATGGTGGTAAAACGGATATATAAAACCCCAATATGCGGTTGGTACACAGAGATCTAAGTTCTGCCTATTCAGCCGTCGCACATGTAGCACCCATTTTGCAGTTCTAATAGTGTTTTCTTTTTGTTTACACGTATTTGTATTGTTGTTCCGAACGATATTTCGGGTTTCATATATAAAAATATAGGCATACCAATACTACTCATAAGGTAGTGGGATATAATTTGTTTAATAAACAACGATAACTACATTTATAATGGAGTAATAGGAATATTATCATGAGATAAGTAACAAACTACGTAATTCTTTTTTATGTTTTCTGAAGATGCATGTTTATCACGTCGTCTTAAGTGAAATATACATATGTATACATAGAATAGAATAGAATTATAGAATAGAATATTTTATTGTTCCATAATGGTCCCACAAGGGGAATGTTAATGCATACAAAACACAAACATGCATGCAATTGAACACTTAATAGATATGTCAGCATTGAACAGTACTAGAAATGTGTAAAGCTTTAAAATATTATATCACATTATATATTGAATCATCATCAAATACAATAAAAATGACAATTTGTAAATTGACCCTCAAGGACTATGTCCATGTCTAATATCCAGGCTATCAATAATATATCTACCCAAATCAATTAGAACATTATTATTATTAGCCATATACATTTTTCCTCATGAGACAGGTACTGAAAGTTTGGACACAATGTGCTAATTTTTTTTTAATTATCTGTCTCTGTTATCATTATATAGTGGAAAGCTAATAATGAAATGAAATTCATCAACTACACATTTCACATATACCTTGTGACCTTTCAATAGGGTTTTTTTTGTAACGGTCTGTCACTATCGTGAGCTCGTGTGCACTTATTCTAAGTTTAAATAAAGCACTTTGCAATAGATAAATAGGTTTCTTTAGAAAAAGATTGCTTAATCTTAAAATAGGTATCTAATTAAGTTTCCTTTAGAATCTTTAATGTGTATATTATTCCAGAAAAGTAGAAAATTTGTTTTTGACTAAATTTATCAGATTAAGACTAATGTCAATAATTTTTATATCAAGTTTTAGTAGAATGAAATTAACGGATGATAACCAGTTTTTTCCAAAAGCAATAAGTGCATTTTTAATAAGACCATCTCCATTTTTTTAATTCTATACCAATATTTTAGCATTGAGATGACAACAGAGAATTACAAAGGATAACGACCTGTTTCAGCTAATACAACTATATTTGTTGCCTTCTTATTAACACAAAAATATTCTTCAAGTATCTCAAGTGAGATTTATCTAAAAAAAATCATCAGTGTAAATCCGTTGGAATAAATATTCATTTTCTTTAGCGCAGAGTTAGTTTTAAACATTCCTGTGATTTCACTGACATACATTAAAATTGGTTTAAAAAAGATGGCAAACGCAGATTCAAATATTTGGTTCTGGGTAGGAACAAACCTTATTTTGTTGTTAACCACCCTGATTCTAACAAAAAGTACTCAGAAGATGACATTTGCAGATTGCTAGATTTCTTGATTGACAACGTCTTTGTAATGTTTGGCGGGCGTGTGTTTCAACAGACTGTCGGCATTCCAATGGGAACCAACTGTGCACCCCTTCTCGCCGATTTATTCCTTTATTCGTATGAAGCTAATTTCATACAGAGCCCTCTCCGGAGAAAAGAGAGAAAGTTGGCTCAGTCTTTTTGGTAACGTTCCGCTATAATAATGATGTCCTTTCACTGCATAACTCTAAATTTGGTGACTTTGTTTACCGCATCTATCCCAATGAACTTGAAATCAAAGATACACAGAAACAGAAAGGTCTTCTTCTTATCTAGACTAACACCTAGAAATTGACAGTAAGAGCGTGTTAAGAAAAAAACTTTACGATAAGAGAGATGATTTTCCGATTATAAACTTTTCGTTCATGTCTAGCAACATTCCAGCCGCACCTGCATACGGAGTGTATATTTCTCAGTTGTTACGCTACTCCATTGCTTGTGCTTCCTATCAGGATTTTATTGATTGAGGGTTGCCGTTGACAATAAAGCTACTGAGCCAAGGGTTTCCCAGGGAAAGATTAGAGTAATCACTCCAAAAATTTTTTGGTCGTCATCATGATTTGGTTGACAAAATACCCATTTCACAAATGACAATTGATATATTCCCACTGTCGTGAACACAAATGCGTTCCTATATCGGTTGTTACCAACATCGATTGTGACTATACATCGGTTTTGTCTACTGAGTAACACGGCGGGTGACACTAGAGGAGCAGGAGTCGCTTTCCCTTTCGGAACACCTGAACTAACCCTGGTTTTTGTAGGATTCATGTTACTCCCACTACACAGAAAACCATTGCTGGTCTGTTTCATGTTTGTCTTTCGTTATCTTTTTGTTGGCCATGGTCTTGTCTGTCTTCCGATTTAACGACTTCTGTCTACCCCTTTGTTATTTTCGAATTCCTTTTAACAAGTTTCTAATATGTATTGGGATAATTATCATGTAAAGTTTATAATAGTGAGAGAACAGATTGTCAATATTAAACTTTACTTCTTTTTATTACTCTCTACAGAATTTACAATTATGAGTTTTTACATAATTTTCTTACGGAAACAATCATTGACATAATTATCCTTCGAAAATTTAGAGTATTCTTGTCTATAGCGTATTAAAAAAGCTAACGACTATTTCAGATGAAGATCAAACTATTTTTATGTTTAGTTTGTTGTAGACTTTTTGAAGAGTATTTTAGCTGCCAGAAGTATTATAGAAAGGTCGCCTGTAAATAGGCCAATTTTAGTATTTTATGAAGTTTCACACTTTGCCAATTAGGATCACGTTACAGCTTCCTTAATGGTACTGAATTCGGTTCATTGTTGAAGGCCGTAATTTTAATTTCGACTGTTATTTGTCTCATGGACAATCATAGCACTTTTTATATAATTATCCACAAGTTGTAGGAATTCCTCTTGGTACCAATTGTTCCCCTTTAACAGTCAGGAACATTACCAAAAAGGGAAATTTTCTTAAATTTGCATATACTTTTAAATAAAAAATTTAGAAAGTTCCTTCTTTAATTTTGTGTAAAATTCTAACCATCGATTAAATTTATTTAACAATATTTCAAAAGTTTAACATACTTTGCAAAAATGTTGAATTCTTTTGTTTAAGGTAGGAAAATTTCATTTGACTGCTGGAAAAAATCTGACTAAGGGATTCTATTCAAATATTAATGATCTTTAAATTTCATGCTCAGATATTTCTCCAGACAAATTTAAGGGTTTAAGGGCTATTTAACCTTTCATGACCTCTTTCCATATATGGTGGTAATCCTGGCTGTTTAATTGCAGTCTTATTCATTTACTGATATGAATCCCAGTTTATGGCAAAGATGCTTCTAAATCTTACTTAGTAGATTAATTCAATAATATACTCTTGCTCATCAATATGGAATAATTTTATTTTCGACATTCTAACATTAGAAATAGGTATCGCTAGCCTTTTTCAAGCAAAATGCATACAAGGAAAAGCAGGATGTTATTAGAAGATAATTAAATAATAGAATTGGATGAAATAAAACATGTGAAAGGATTTTATCTGGATTAAAAAATTAGCACTTTTTTCACAAGATGTGGGTTTCAGATCTCGTGAAACTAACCATCGGACAAAAATATTAAATCGGACACTTTTGTAGCTTGAAGTATAATAATGGGATTGGCGTTAAGATTTTAAGTGTTCTGGCTCATAATTTTTGCATTCAAGTCTCCAAAGTTGAAATTTTGACTCCGAGAATGTCAATATTCCATATTTATGACCAAGCGCATTTTTTATACTTGCCGGTATATATCTGGGCGATATATTTGCAGTTTATAACCCGGACTTTTGGAAACATGTCACGACAGCAGCGGTTGCCCTTTTCTGGAATGAAATGTTTCAGTTTCATAAGGTCAAATTAAAGCTAAAATATATGATAAGAGAAATTATTTCTCATTTGTTATTGTAAAATTTCCCTTCCTTGGTGGGGACGTTTATCAGGCTCTCTCATATGTACTATATATTTCTCAACTTCTCTGTTTTGTCCTTGTTAAATGTAATGTATAAGATTTTTATAAACGTAATCTTTGTGTTACCAACAAATTATTAAGTCAAGGATTTCGTTACAACAAGTAAGTGAAAACTTTTCAAAATTCTATCATAAATATAAAAATATTGTTTTAAAGTTTGGTTGCACCTGCAATAATTGATCAAATACGGTATATCACAACCAATCTTTTATATTTTCTCTTTAGTATGAACATAGATTCTACTCTCTGCTCAATAGTTTACACAAAAACAAATTTCAGTCAATATTTTTTTAATATTTTGTCCTACATGCTGTCGATTTTTAATTTTGACACTTTCACAACACTTTGTTTTCTTTGGCTATTAATGATATTTTTACACTAAATCCAACCGGGCGTGTTTTGATTGATGTCGTAGTTTGAGAGAACCGGGTTTTTATCAACTCGGTTTTGAGATTTAACTAGCGATCAAAAACAGCGAGTACTTTTTACGGGTCGGTACATCTTGTTATCTCTTGTTATATTTGTTATTATCTGCGTACTATGTATCTATTTCAAAAGATAAATCTAATACAGTTGATTTTTAAAGTTTGATTTTAATGTCGTTTTGTCATGCCACTGTCCAAGGTTATAGGGGGATGAGTACTCACATACACGATTATCCCCGCCACATACTTTAAGTGTCTATCCCAGGCCAGGAACCTGTAATCTAGTAGATGTCGTTGTTTACTTGTTCCGCGTTATTTACTTATTTGGCCAATTGTTGTTACAATTGAATAGCATCCTTTTTTGGTGGGGAGGGGGGCTATTACAGCTTGCCGTAGGTTGTGAACATGTGTCCATTATTGAAGGCCTTAGGGCAAGCTGTAGAAGATAGAGACTTGCACGTTTTGGATGACTGTCTCATGGACAATCATACCTCGTCTCCATTTTCGATATTTACAACTAACATCATCATCTTTTTTTCTGTGGTATATTTTTACTTCCCTGTTTTTTATCAGACGACGACCAATGTTTCAATATTAATTTAATTTTATGAAAATTTTTATTTCTACAGGAAAAATCCCCGTCCATTAAGAGCAGGATATTTTCATGGTCCTCTACGCGGCAATCTGTCTTGGAAAGAAATTCTAGTATAAACAAAGGATCTCCCAGCACTAAATCATCGGTTAAACAGCTATTTGCATATGAACAGCCTGTTCTAGAAGAAACTCACGACTGTATCGACCTGGAGTCGCCTCCCACTACACCTAGCAAAGATGTAAATTATCCTAAAGAGATTCTAAGTCATAATGGCAATACAGTGGCCAACAATATAGATCAAGCAAATACAGAATCTTCAAATTCTGTGAAAGTCCTAGATCAGTCAACGACAGATGCTAGAAATTCTGACATAAGTGTCAAAGATGAAAGAGCAGCTGCAGAATCGTCTTCCTAAGAAGTTTCGTTTTACTGTAGACATACCAATTTTCTATAGAGATTCCTTAGGTGTTTTAATTCATTCTGAAATATAAATGGTAAAACAATGTAAGAGTGTAGAATTTTATTATTATAAAAATGAAAAAATGTTTTATTTAAATTAATACATTAGAAAAACAGATTTTAAAAACATGTTCATAAGTGCTCTCTTTAACAAACATTTTGATACATTCCTAGTGTTCTGTGTTGATATATATTTTGTTTTCATGAAATCTTATATTTTTGTTTGTTTTTTAATGATTTTAACAATTTATAGTGGTAAAAATAAAAGTTATATTTTTTTACCATGCATATATTATATAGTGGCATCTTTCACTCAGAACAGTTGAGGATTTTGTCATCTTAAACTTCTTCTTTTTATTGTACATTCATATTGAAACAAAATAAGCATAAATGAATAATGGGTTAGCGAGCTCGGTTTTTTTTTAAATATCAGCATTTGAAAATTTAGCAGAAACATATTTGAATTTCATTGGTTTAGTATTCATAGGTTCTGTCTTTTAAAATTCTAAATGTCGAAATAAAAATTCAAAATGTTTACTCAAATGCTCTTTGTGGTTTGTTGAATGAGATCATGAAAGGAAAGTTGGAGGATAGTGGGTAAAAATGCAATGCTTTGAAATGGCTAAAACTAGAGCAGTTCAAATATCGTATGTATATGGTAGAAAAATGAGGAGAATCCAATATAAATTAAATATCTTTTACTTACACTTGGCTGTCGTTTAGATGACAGGAACTAACTTATACCAAGAGCAATTATATAAATACGTTTGGAGTTCCTGGTCCTACTCCTGTTTTATAAAGGAGTACGTGGTTTCCAAGCCTTTGTTCCTTTTGTTTTCGTTTTATCTTTGAGCTTGTTTCAAATTTGTCTTGTCTCTTTGGACTATGCGCTTTTGATCTCTCACATGGGTATTCTACTCTGGACTTGTTCTATTTAGAAATTTACGAAAAATCGGATTAATAACAAAACTTTACGGCAAGAGAGATGACTTTGATTTTCCCACTGTAAACTTTCCGTTCATGTGTAGAAACATTCCAGCCGCAACAGCATACAGAGTAGATATTTATCAGTTGATACGCTATTACAGGGCGTGTGCTTCTTGCTTTTATTTACAGAGAGTTGCTTCTGAATAGAAAACTACTTAAGGATTTCTCGTAGAAAGATTATAAGTCATCACTACGGGAGTTTTTCGATTTCCATCGTGATTTGGTCGACTGTACCATTATCGTTTCCAAAATTGATAACTGATACCATCCCTTTGTCGTTACTTAATTTGAATCCATCTATATGCACGTTGTGACACTCACCGACTGTAACTAACCACTGACTTTGACTACCGATAAACATGATGGGGCGGAGTAACTAACGCTTAAGGGGCGCCTTGAATCAACCGTTTGTGTCTCCAGCTTCATTTTACAGTTAAGTGTTTGCGCTTTTCTCCAGAGGGATCCCACATCCCCCCTCCAACGAGTAGTCAAAGGAAAAAATTAAAGAAAACAAAAGCAGTACATGTAACAGACGACTTTTAAAAATCAAACAGAAATTCACCCAATTCGACTACATGTATAAACATTTGTATTTTGAGTTCAATTCAGTTTATTTGGAATAGGATTTTAGACAAATAATGCAGTTTTAAACTCAGGCTCTGGTATTTTCTCCAGTTATCATTACTGGTATTTTTATGTATTTAAAAATTTCTTCCCATTCCTATTTTTAAATTATTCTTTGACATGGGTCTAGTCCATTGGTTGGCGTTGTCAAAGGCCATGTGAGCATTTGTCCTCACTTATCGTTCGTCGTCTGTCCGTGCACTTTACATTTTTATCATCTCGACACTGTGAATATCGTACAAAGCCATTTATTTAATTTTACATATTTTTATAACAAATATTTCAAAGCCAAATTTAACTGATTATTGTCCATCAGTTCTTTTTCAGGTCGATGATGTTAACCGACCAGGAGTTATGCCCCTTGATCATTTACTGCTACAGTTTATGATTGATTGATTGGATGTTGCTTAACGTCCAGTGGCAAGTATTTCATGCATATTCAAGACGAGAGCATATTAATGAATGATGATGATGAACCCTGCTTTGTACTAGACTGACACGCTGAGCGGAATTTTAACGTGCTAGCTCACGAAAGCAACATTCAGCAGGAAGACATGCCACTTTTACCCAGACACATTATTCTGACTCTGGGCCGACCAGTCTTTGCTCTTGCTCCTTAATGCTGCGTGCTTAACGGAGAAGCAGCAAAATTCCAATTTTAAAGTGTTTGGTTTGACCCGGCCGGGGATCGAACCCACGACGTTCCGCACATGGGGCGAGCACGCTAACCATGACACCACCGAAGCGGTTTTAATATTATATAATTAAAGCTCAATTTAAGAAAATATTTCCAAAAATCTTATTTGCAAAGTATCCCATTATGTGGCCTCGAGAACTTCGCTTCAATCAAATCTGTTTAATTTGATGATCTTATTTCATATAATATTCCAGGTTATATTTGTGATTTAACTTAAAAATAAAAATAGCAACCTCCATGTCAAATTGAAGAACATAGTATGCAAAGCATGTATACATTACGACATACTATTTAAAATATTGATATATACATAATTTAGTTTAGAGCATGTCGTCTGTACTCTATTGGCATTTCTTACTGGCTAATACACACAAAACCAATCAGTTTTATCGGTCATTTCTTATTCCCATGATTTACAAACACTTTACTTATCGGCAACTTAGTTAGAAGTTCGAGGTTGTTCCTCTTTGTGAGGTGTCCGTCAATGCCATGGTTGTATTTTTCGTATGCTTTATAGTTTACGCTCCAGGTTTTTCGTCTTCTTATTTCAGATTTAAGAGCTGTCTAAATATTTAGGAAATGTTAAAAATTTAGGTTGTAAGACTGCGTTTAAGGGTTAGTCTGTGTACGTGAAAGTGGAATCATAATTCGCTTAGAAAACTATGAATATTTTTGTGTCCTAAGAGGAGGCGAAATAAAGGCGCAGGGCCGTACAAAAGCGGACAGCTGACAACATCAACAAAGGTAATATAACACATAAACACACAAGATTTAAAATCAAACATAAGATTACAAACAAGCGGACCTGATCTCAGGTGGTCCGCAAGGGTAAGCAGTTCCTGCCTCTTTAAAGACACGTGCACCGTCACATTGTCATTTTTCTAATTCAGTTTTTGTCATTTCAGGGTAAAGCGGAAGGTTTATTGGGATCACAACCTTCTGATTGTTAAAGCGATCATCCTTTTTCGGTTGCTCCAACGGTTACTTAAACGGATATTCCATAGCCGACTAAAATTGTTGATTAACCTTAAAATTTTGTGAGTGATGCCTATCACCGAGAAGCAACAGATCCCTGCAACTGTCTGAGCGATTTTTGTGTCAACACCCAGCTCTGTCTAGAAAATTGCTTTACTGCACAGATGCCAGGGCAGTTGGATTATTAGTGCAAACCTGGAAGTTGACTATTTGAAAGTTGAATTGTCATATAGTCATATGTGAAACGCTTTTCTCCATTGTCAGATTCGAGTTGAAGATCAAGGTAAGAAACAGACTTAGGGGTGTCTGTTGTTTCTTTAGTTTCAAGCTCATTTAACTAGATGGGGTGAAGAAAATCGCCGAATCAACAATTGTTCACTGTTCATTGTTCACCATCATCTATATAACGGAAGCTGATATCAGAGGTTTGGGCTAATTTTCTTTCTATTTTCTGCGATATTTTTTACAAAAGTCTGCCTAAAAAGTGAAAAAACTGATAACAGCACAATATGTGCCATTGGAATGACAATCGTCTGAGGGAAAGCTAGTCCATCAAACTGAACAAAGATGTTTCCAATTAAGAAATCTAACATTTTTGTAATATTGTTTTTGATTTTGTGTTGCTTTAAACAAGGTATGGTTTGGTTCTATGTAACGTCTCTCCACGTTCTTTTTGAGAAATTAGATATGAGTTAGATCTTTTCATGTAGTCTTGATTTGAAAAGTGTCTGTGGTTTTGCGGTATAGAATGTGTTGATGCTGTCAAAAGAGGAAAGATACATTAGCTTGAGTTTCAAATTTCCATCAAGGATTTGATATTGTTTAGTAGCCACATATGATTTACTTAACCGTGCTCAGCAGTTTTAGAGATAGTTTTCTTGGAGTAGTTAAAAATGCTGAATTCTTAGTCGGTCCATGACTGTCACATTAAATGACACAAAGCAAAGCCAAACATTTCAAAAGAACAATATTCAAAGTTTTGGTTAAAATTGGCTCAGTGGGTTCAGCGAAAATGTACAATTCCCATAGGCTTACTGTTTAAATATGTTCGGGCATGGCGGCCATGTTGGATGAGGTTTGGCAAAGTCGAACAATGATTTTAAAGGGTCCACATAAGGACCATTTGAGTTATCTTTTAATTGGCTCAATGTTCTCATAGTAGCAAAGGAAAATTAATTCCCATAGTGTCCAATATTAATTTATGTCGGGCTGTTTGGGTCATACACATACATTTACATATACACGATTTTTTAAATTTGGCGATTTAGAGATTTCCACAAGAAGTGGTATTCCACCCTTGTTGAAATCCTCTCTGTTATTCTCGTGGTTGGAGTGCAGTTTCTCTTGGCATTTACCCCATATCTTTTCATTTTTCATATTTGACAGAAGGCAGCAAAGCCGAACACAAATTTTAAAAGAGACAATCCAATAGATGTTGTGATAACTTCGGTTCAAATTGGCTTAGTTTTGTTTAAGAAGTTCAGCAAAATGTCTAAATTCCTATAGGGTGTAGTGTTTAACTTTGTCGGGCCATGGTAATAAAAAAGAACAAAAATTCAGCTTAGCAGTTTCAGAAAAGTTGATGAACATATAAAAGTTTACGAAAAAAGCGTACGTTAAGTGATGACAATAGCTCAAATGGCCTTATAGACCAGGTGAGTTATAAACACGAAGCTTTTCATAACACATTCTAGTAGAAAACGCAAACCCTGTCGTTATACATGCTCACAAAATGCAAAAAAAATCTCTGCGTTATGTATTGTTTTCTGTTATGTATGCTGGTTAAACGTGGACTCATCCATCATGTATTCTTGTAAAACCAATAGTCTCCAATAGTACATGCCATTAAAACCAGAGGCTGAATGGGGCCTCTCATCGCTTAACTGCAGCATATGTTCAACCAAAAGCTATATAAGCATAAGTTAATCCAAAACATTAGATTTTTCTATCTTAGTAAAGTACACTACCATCGTTATTGTTTTATAACCATTAAATGCAAATGAGGATTCTACATTGGTCTGTTGTTTTCAAATATAGAAGTCAATTTATGTTTGACTGTAACAACAATCTTTTCAGCATTAATAAGATTAATCATCAAAACATCCTGCTGATATTAATGATTCCCATGTATAAAAGCCATATTTTTTATTCTACATGTACAAGATTCAGGAGGTTTACAAATGTGTTATCATAATTTAAGTGTACAAGTTATGTTTGATATAGCGTACAAAAAGCAATAAACCAGATATATAAATTTCGATGAATTTACCTTGAACTGCAAATCTTTTAAGTTGTAATTTTTAAGTTGTACCGACAATTTTGAACAACTTTCGTTTTGGATAACAAAACAACATGGCGAATTCCAGTCAAAGTCTCTTAGCTATGCGTTATTTTTAAAATTATATTAACCAGGTTTAAATCAATTATCTGTAAAGGTAAGGTTCAAATAGGGTATTTTTATACACACATATATGTGATATTTAAATTGTATTGTGGTGTATAACTGTTTCAATAATTGAA
>JAULBM010191462.1:0-17532 GCA_032357055.1 Geukensia granosissima
GGTAGGTCAACAATATTGGCTGTGCTTATTGGTTATTGGCGCTATTACTAGCCGATATAGCTTGATTAGAAAATTATGGTGTCCACATGTTTATAGGGTCAAAGGCACATATACAGGCGAGACAATTTTGTGTCCACACTTGTTTAAATTTCCTGAACATGGTGTAAAATTGTAGAGTACAGAGAAGGTGAACTGTGATAAATCATCGTGATATACCCATACATGTAATATGGTATCACCCTCATAAGTCTTATTGTTATAACTTTGTTTCACCTTCTTTTGCATTTAGAGGTTTCACTTCTTTGACTGTAAACATGCTAAAAGCAAAAGAAAGTAAAAAGGTTGGTTAAACAGAAAAAGTTTAAGTGATGCCACTTAGAAGGGTGGTGCAACTATCATTGAGATTTATAACAGTATCACATTTTCCATACTATACACATTGTTGATGCAGCTATAAGATTTTTAAAGCTGACCAAGAATCAGTGCCTGACATAGATATGTTAAACTTTCTATGTATTGTAAACCACTGATAGAAAGCTTATGTTTTGTAATGTATACTTTAAAAGTTTGACATATTCCCCTATTGAAATTAATATCCTTAAGTTAAATTAAAGCATGCTTTTTAAATCCAACATTTTTTAAACATCAATCATAGTTTCATGCATCGTCATTAAAAGATCAAAACTCAATCATGGATTACAAATTTAGTTAAATGGGGTATACTATATTGGGTAGGTAGTACCTGCCAACTCGGCCATCTTGTGTAAATGGTACGCCCCACTAAACCAATCCGTTATTTCTTATTGACGTTCATTGTCTGTAATAGCTCAAATATTGCTTTGATAAACATCGGTAATGCCGCATGGACAAAAACATGAAGATTAAAGTCTCGATTAAATAATTTGTTTTGTGAAATGCTAGCAGGAGATCAGGCTTGTTAGCTTGATAAATTTTGGATTTGTAACGGAGGTTCGTGGACAGAGGATTAGGTCTTCAGTTTTCCTGTGAATATTTTAAAAGATAATACATGTTTTGTGGGATAAATTATCTCAGTGTGTTACATGGTTTTATGAGATTTCAGTGAGAAATCCATACACTTCATTTTAAATTCTCAATATGACTTGACTTGTCCGTGAATTTCATAAATGGATTTAATATCTTTTCTAGATTCAATATATGTCATTGATGGATATTTTAGTCTCCCGATACTTGTTTTGTGGATTAAGGATTTGATGTAGATGAATTTAATTTCGTCGTTATATCATGGGGAAAAAGAGGTCCATAGCAGGTACAACTATATTAATGCCTATATTTTAATTACTTGTACATACATATACATGTTTGGATGTTAATTTGGAAAAAAAAATAGAAAAAGGAATGATAAGTTAATTTTTTACAGTCAAATCATACATGTGATATATATTGTCATGATTGTAAAGTTTCTTTAAAAAATTATCAGACTTATACAGACAAGTATCTAGTCCAGAAATACCTGTGGTAGATTTGATTTTTATATGAACTGCATTGAGCATTGTCTCATGAATTCTTCAGGGTACTTCTTTTAGTGTCATTTACTCAAGGCATCCATGCTCTTCAACATTTTGCAATAAAATTAACCCTAAAACCTAGCCTACTCTGTGTATACCACAAAACAAGAAAACTTTCATTGTAAAATATTTTTCCTGCTGTTAGAACTGAGTCTACTTTACCATTGATATGGATTTACTTCTAATTTTTATTACTTTTCTATTGCAATTATTTTTCTATTTTGATCAAAGTCATTCTTTTCAACACCAGTCATTGAGGGTCCAGGATGTCACAAGGTCATGATTAAGAATGACCTCAGGTCATTTTTAGGCAAATGAGACAGGTCACCAAAAGTTGGAACATGTTTATCAAATAATTTGAATGTTGCAGGTCACTTTATATCATAGGGTACATTGTGTGTGTAGGTTGCAGGTCTCCTCTCAAATCCCTTGAGATTGCAGGTCCGATTTGACCCTCCTGGATTCTCAACATTACTTCACCAAATATATAGATGACATCAAAGTTATGTTTCAAATATTTATACAAAGTTTTGAACATTTATTTTAAAACATTGAGTACTGTGTTAGCTCACATTGCTATTGTCAAATGCGTCAATTGTAAGGCTGGTTTTTTGAAAGGCTTGTTTCAGTCATCATAGTTTTTCAAAATTTTCATATTTTCTTGACAAAGTTTTTAAACATGCATCAAAACTTTGATAAAAAAAACTTTGAAGAACTTTGTCAGACTTTGATTGAAATATAATGGAAACTCTACTATTTTAAAAAAAAACTTTGATGAACTTTGATAAGAATTGACCAATTATAATGGACTTTTAGAAGGCACTAGAAAGTTTTGTTACAACAATCATAGGAAGAAATAGAACAATGACTTAGTAAATGACTTTGCTGACAAATAATCTGATAAATGTAATTAAGAATGCAAATATGAAATCTATCAGAAGATAAAGGAAAGGAAGCTGTAATGGAAATGTATGATTTCTTCCCAACCTGCCCCTCAGAAATATAGTGAATTAAATGAAACATAAATTGCAACATATTTCTCAAAATAAGAATTCCAGTACCTTGCAATATCTGCAAGTAGTGAAAATCCATCCAAAATTTTGGTCATGTAAACAGTTAATTTTGAAAAAGTTTGCTTTTTCAATTTCTCAAGTATCATCATAAATTCTTCAACTGAACAAAGTAAACTGAATACCATAATCTAACCCTAACAGGACAGAAAATGATCTACCCTAACTACACATGTATATGGAAGTCCATAACTCTGAAGTAGAGATCCTCTGAATTAAATGAAAACCTTAAATTGTGCTACTGTATTGTAAACATAGAAACCTGTAATATTTTCTATACAGCTCACTTACTTAGTGAATGTGTTTGTAGCTAGATCCCCCGGCTTTTTAGGATAATAATGTCTTGGGGAAAATATGTCAGAAGTGACAGTAAAACACAATAATCCTGTGTTAAAATTTGATATCTGACTGGGTGGATCAGACATTATTTCTCACCATCTACAGTCCCAGGATACTATGTCCACACTTGTCATTTCTTATCTGATAGAGTTTTGGTATGTAAACAAATTATGACAAATATCCATCTTATTTTAATATTGAACTTTTGAAAGATTTAATTAAAGTGTCTAGTGTAAGAAATGAGCCCTGTCAGATAGAATTCAGCCTTATCCTGTGCACAAAAAATCAGATGCCCATAAAATTATGTCAGTCAAAACCTTATCAACCATTTGATATTTTTCAAACTTCTTTCTTGTAGAAGTTTGTTTTATGGATCTAACTATGATTTCAGAATAAAATAGAACTTAGTTTTGCCGAAAACATATTAAATAGTATTTTGTATATGATTCATGTGATTAGTTTCATGTGTACTTCATGTATCATGGTATTAAGAGTGCTGTTTACTTTTTTTTATTTATTTTTGTAAAGATTTCTGCCAAGATAGCCCTTTTGTTAAGAATTGATTCTGCAAGTATGTATGCATGTATTTTCTAGGTCTTATAAAAATAAAGTAGATTCTTATTCCCGCCTTTTCTTAAGAATTTGGCCAGCCTCATTTTTTCCTTTGTTTTGCATTCTAATATTAATTCTAAAGCCAGCTGCCCAGAGCATTATTATTTTGGCCATTACTTTAAATGAGTAAAACTTCCCTTGAAAAACTAGTTCAACTGAATCCAAAACATATTTTAAAATGCTTTAAAAATATCAGCTGATAAAAAAAAAACCAACAAAAGTGTACATGTATAAATGTGAATTTATCCTTGTGTTTGAAATGAAACAGCCTTGTATTTGAAAGTACAAGCATGATTTATTGAGGGATAGCTTGGTTTACCAAAACATTTAAATTGGAGGGATTGAAGTGAAAATAATGATAGGCCTTAAATTGGGCATTATAAATGTGATTTTAGTTGGGTTTCATGTTCCTGTTGGGTATTTGAATAAAACATTAGTATCATGTACTGGTAATTTATAATTTTCTGTGCGGAAACTTATTGTTAAAAAATCTTTTGAATTTTAAAAAAAAGAAAGAAATAAACAAAATTAGAGAGAAATATATGAATTGTCAGAAAAGACAGTTTTTATGAATTAAAGATTGAAGGTTTTGAATTCCAAAAGTGATGTTTACAAGATGGTTTTAAAGATGAACTGGTCCATTAAGTGATGGATATGGCACTGCTGTAAATGAGTAGGTTTGTTTCCAAATACTAAATTTAGAGTAAAAAGGGTACTCTATCATTCATATGAAAGCATACAATATTTAGAGCATTCTTGTATAATTATGGTACATTGTACATGTATTGTTGGGACCAAACCAAAGAGGTTTGACCACTTTCCATGTATTTGATTCACTTGTATGGCCATTTTCTAAAAGTTGCCAAAAAATCAAACTTTTTTAAATAGTAAGTCTATTGCAAATAATCTGACCTATTGAAGAAATTATTTCTTACTGAACTTTACTTTTATAGAGCCTGTTTTGACACAATCTGCCAAATATTCGTCATTTAATCCAAAAATTGACAGGAAAGCCACTCACAACCAACAACCAAAATAAGATTTCTATGGATGGTTTCAACCTGTTTTCTCATTGTCTATGTGCTATACTGTTTTGGTTCTTAGTGTCCTCTGTTCAAAATTTTTAGAAAAATGGGAGAAAATACCATAAACTGCTCCTTACAACAAGGTTTGTTGCAATAGGTTTTTTTCAATTCCAAAAATCTTAGCATGTTTTGTTTATTTACATTTATACATTAGACAACATTTTAAAGGTTTCATTCTGAAATTTCTAGAATTATGAATTTGGTAATGGAGACAGTGGTCATAGCTGTTTTGACATTATGGGAATGTTTTGATTGGATATTTATATAGAAACTTATAGTATAGTATGGCAGTGAATGCTGTAGAGGGGTAATATTACAGTTTAAGAGGGGCTATCCAGTATTTTAAGAGGGGTAATATTACAGTTTAAGAGGGGCTATCCAGTATTTTAAGAGGGGTAATATTACAGTTTAAGAGGAGCTATCCAGTATTTTAATTTTCAGGGCCAAAATTGGGTTCGCTTAGTACATAAATTTAGGTGAGGAAACATCATTATTAATATACACTCAAACTCACATTAATTTGTCCTTTATTGAGCTATCAAGAAGCTAGATTTTGAAAATTTGAAGTATTCAGTAACAATATATGAAGATTTAATAGTACTGTTATCTACAATTTATGAATGATCAGGGCTCACACAATATTAAATGGTTTCAATAACATTTGAATTTATCAGGGTAATAAATTTCAGTTGGGTATATTAGTATGTCATTCAGGCTAGTTTGGGGGATGTATGTCAGCTTATAATATATACTGAATTTCACTGATGAAAAAAATAGCATAGTGTATGTGCTGACAGTGTTAACAAAGCTTTAAAAGCATGTTAACAACATCACAAAAATGACATGGGGCTGTATGGAGTTGACCAAAGGATATTTTACCAGGATAATTTTTATGACCTGTTTGAAGTGATTCTTTCAATAAGTATAAACTCTTCTGAGTCTCATTTCATTGTGTTTTTTTTGTAAATTAACAAAAACTGCATCACTGATGCTTAAGATTTCCAGTACGGTTATACATTTATGTTAAAATATTCTGAAATACCATATACCTTTCCTCTTTAAATAGTTCTGATACATGTAGTAGCAAGTATTTATTCAAAAACTTTCAAATTGACCCTGATATAGGACATTTTTTCACCCCAGCTGAAATAAACTTTTTTGTGCGCCACATTCCTTAAAGTTTTTTTGCAACAAGATTTTCTGCTCATTCTGGACAGACATTGGAATCCATTAAAATACTATACACGCACACCCCACAAAGTTTTGAGAATTTGTACTTATATAAGAGTAATTAAAACATTATGTATTTAATTGATGATTTTGACCTTTGATAGATGTCAAGAGAGGTAATCAAACTTCTCAGACATGAATAAGTCTTACTTAGAGTGAATAGATGCCACCTAAGTATACCCAACAAAGAATTTTGTCATGTGTTGACTTAAAAGGAAAGAATTTAATTGTCAATAAACTAATGATTCTATAATTAAATTTCATTTCAAGTTCATTAAGTTCCAATATAAGGAACAACTTGCGATAAGACTTCTCAAGGTTGTGGGTTGGGTATTCAGCTTTGTAGGGATATCATACTTAATCGCTTGTTAGATGGAAATGGACAATAAAATTAGGTCTCCAATAACATATTGATTACGAACATATTTCTAAATTTGACAGTTTGAATGAAATTTAAGTGATTTTAAAGAACAATTCTTCAAATATGCATGTACTTTTTATTGACAATAGTATGGTAAAAGGTCTGTCAGACAGTTCAACTGAGAAATGATTTAATTTAGGTATTGGCATAAAGATATTAATGGAATTAAATTCTAATCCAATATAAAGTAATTGGATTAAAGTCAAAAATTGATTTGAACAAGAAGATTAAATACAAAAATTAAATTGATAGTTATAAATAACTACATGCACTTTAGAGGTAACATATCAAGCTAACAATTCTAGTATGCAAAAACTACATTTCAGTTATGTAATTTTACTACATATCTATATAGGAGAAAGTCCAAAAATCCCAAGCTGCTTTAGGGCTTGGTTACCCACCTTGTGCACATTTTAGATAAACCCTGAGGGAGACTTCGGAGTTAGATATAGGTCCTTAAAATTTATTTTTGTAATGACAAAAGCCATATTACATGATGACAAAAGCTGTATTACGTGATGACAAAAGCCATTTTATGAGATGACAAAAGCCATATAACAGCAGACACAAATTATTGACTTTCCCCTGTAATATCTGGTTATTATACATACATTCATTTGCAGAAATCAAAAAGCCAAGGGTATTCTTAGAATTTTACAACTAAAATAAAGAAAAACTCAAGCTCGAGAATATGTCAAAGAATAGTCGAAACAAGTTTCCAGGTTTTAACATTATTTTGAGTTTGTTTATAGAATTAGAAATTTAGAACTGATAGTTACAGTGAACATAAGATGCATTAAATCTAGCTTTAAGATTTGCCAGTTATAAGCTTAGCATGTATGAGATTTTTGCTAAGATGATAATCCATATGTAATCGGTGAACCTCTCAAATTAGTCTTTAATCTTAAGCTTTAATTAACTTGGATTTATTTGTTAGACATTTTTGTGGTCAACTTCTTCAGATTTATGTGAACAATGTAGAGCTTAACAGAAACATTCGGAAAAGTTTGTGATTGCGGTTCTCTTGAGAACAAAAAGTAACTATGTAATCTAGGTAAAATTGTTGATTTGAAGCAGAAAATGGTATGAAAGTGAGAATGACTGGGAGGAACCATGTGTTCTTTGATGAACTGGAAAAGGTACATTTCTTACATAATGTAACAAGATATGTTAGATTTGAAAACCACAAACATTTTCATCTGAGTGTTTTATACACACTATACATGTACATGTATATACATTTTTCATCAATTAAATAAATTTAATTTTATATATTTTAGGAAGAAAAATGGCTGGTTTCGTAAAGAAGTGTCCATGTTTGCGGCCACAGATTGAGGAAGATGTGCGTGAACTGGATTATCGTCATTTTAGTTTAACAGATGTTCCAGCAGAAGTTTTTAATGTTGAACGAACTTTAGAGGATTTATATTTAGATTCTAACCAAATTAGAGAACTTCCTCGGGTACGTAAAGTAGACAAAACGATTAGAAGATAAGAGTACATTGGTGTAGAATTTGCCTTTGCCATGACTGCATGAGTTGTGTGGAGGCATCAAAACTTTTCCTTGTGCTTGAAGTGTATTTTGTTTCTGTATACTGAATATTTGCTGGGAAGATTGTGGTCTTCTTTTCTTTTTCTTGCTCAGTTTGATCTTGAACCTTGTATTTATTTACTGGGCATCAGAGTGGTTTCAGGGCTCGGCCCCCTGAGCTGACCCAGTGCAATCTCCAGGTGGTGGACAGGGGGGAGCTCTATTGATAATTTAGATAATTTTTTAACAGGTTAAAATGTTTGTGCCCTTAATTAATATACATGAGATATTAGCTTCTGGGTGTTAAACAACCAACAATCAATCAGTCAATGTTTTTTTGATAGAAACTAAAAAAATTTAATATTTAATACAAGAACAGTCTAGATTATAAACATGATAAATGAAGGGTCATTTATTGGTGTTTCTCATCTTTTAGGCCACAATTAGTCACATAAGTGTATTACAATTTTACACTATACAATAGGATAACTCATTAGTAAGATTAGTAAGTATTTTCAAGAATAAAACTTTGCCGTCCTGTACTACACTGTAATTTACAGTATAAGACAGTCTTAAAAAATAGGAGGTAAATTAATACATAAAGCAGAATTAACACAGCAGAGAATTTGTACACATGGGTTATTGGTGTCAGAATTTGAAGAAGTAAATAAATACTTTGCTTACTTACTTTTACTTTACTTACTTTATAAGATAATGTACATGTACAAAAATGTACTGGTTGGTTGGTATTTGGGAAAACCAATGCCACACTAAAGAGTGAGATGTCTGTCTTTGCCACATGAGTTACATTATTTGTGCTCATGTGATATCTTATTTGGAGTATATTCCCTTTCATGAAAAATGACAATAGTTCACATAATGTGAAATATTTTGACTCCCTTCAAGTGTTTAATTTGCCTGTTATCAAAGGGTGTCCTTGTGCATGCTCCCAAACATTCAATATGTTTCTTAATGGGGGGGCTATCTTTTTTGACATGGTTGTATATTGCATATATTATCATAATTTCTATCATATTTTGGTATAAAATGTTTTTATTGTAAAATGTGCAATATATTCTCACAATTGAATCAAGTTCGATCATCTATATACAAATTGTGATACCTGCATATTTGTATTTCAAAAGGTTATTAGTCATTTTTTGGTGAAAAAATTACCAAAAAAATTTGAAAGTTTTTGTTAATTTTTTCTAAACCATGATGTATAAGCATATTATTTGACATACATGTAGTTACTGGAAAATAATCAAATATGAAATGTAAAATCAGGTGAATCCTGTACATTTTCATGTCAAACCTGTGTAAGCCACAAAATTGGTCACCACACAGTAGTCCTTTTTTTGTTTGACATCGAAATAGTACATGTTAAAAAATATTAAAAGATTTTCAGAAATTTCTTATAGAGAAACTACAGATTTTGTCATGTTTGTTCATACATGGTAATGTTATTTGTTTTACAGGAATTATTTTACTGTCATGGGATAAGGAAATTAAGTATTAGTGATAATGAGATAACTAAGATACCACCGGCCATTGCTAGTCTGATCAACTTAGAGGAATTAGATCTTAGTAAAAATGGTAGGTGGACGGTAAAAATTCACATGAGCTGTAGGCCAGTTTTAACTATTACTATTGATAAATTGAGAAAATGCAAAACAATTTTAGGTTCATATATATTCTATACAAATAAAGTCTATGGCATGTGAAAAATAAAAATGTAAGAATGGCCAGCTGTGACTAATACTATTGATAAATTAGAAAATGTAAAACAATTTTAGGTTAATTTATATTCTATACAACCAAAGTCTACCCGATATGATCACAGATCATGACATAATTTAAATGTCAGTCTTAAGCACTTGTGCATTTCACATTGATATATTGTATCAAAGCTGGGGATAAATCTTGATTTTGGTTTCAAAAATGACCAAAACAACCAATTAAGAAATTTTGCCTCACATGCAATAATGAGAAACAGATAGTGGTTTAATTCACACAAGAAATTAAATCATATGACCAAATGATAAGGCAGTCTGTGCTATCTTATGTATCCACTATGTACATGTATAAGGTACAGGACAGATTCTTATATATTAAAGACAGTTCATGTATCTTCAAAACTAACACTGAGAAAAACTAAACATAATAAAGTCATATTTCCTTTATATAATATTGTAAGGAAAGCAGTTGGTCTCCATAACTACATTTGGTATGCAGTTGGAGTAATATGGGAACATGAACCATGTACATATTATTTTATGGAGATTATGTTGTCTCCTAAAAGTCAGGAAACTGGTTTTTGAGAAAATTTTCAGAATTTCAAAAAAATTGGAAGACTCCCACAATATTTGGCAAGTATCTATGAGACAATCATCCAAAGAGTATAAATTACAACCATCTAGAGGTTATGTATGTTTGTGAGGGTAGCCATTGAACGCATTACTCCCTTATCAGTTCTTTATATTGTGATAAATTTTACAATATCAATGACCAGTTATATGGATTACCTTGTTATAGTAAATGCAGTTTATTTGTAACTGCTGTCATTTATAAAATTTGTCCTACTAAATCATTATTTAGATCAAGACTTTATTAAGTTATTTGATGTAAACTGCAGTAGATCATTGTCTTATCAAGATATTTCCCACTGACACCAGTACTTAGGTCTTAATATTTTAATAAGACTGAAATCAAAAATGAATTTAAGACATGATTTTGCTTAACATAAATAAGTATTAGAACTAAGGACATGTTTTTTTACTGTTTTGCAGGAATCATTGATATGCCAGAGAACATTAAGTGCTGTAAATTCCTTAGAAGTGTTGATGCAAGTGTCAACCCACTCGGAAAGTAAGTGTGTTTTATGGTCTGAATAAATGTGAACTGTTTGTCTTATATTGAGTTCATAAAGTCTTTCTGAGTTATTGTCAGCCTTTTAAGCAAGGTTATAGTTTTACATGTACATGTATATATAGAAATTATCAGTGAAGCTGTCAAAAGTTTAGTACCAGGTCCAGAATAAGTGTGTTATTTCTTCTTTGATATGTGTTATTCCACTGCCTCTATGGTGTAATGGTTAGCATGCTTGCCTGGAGTGCGAAAGGTTGTGGGTTTGATCACCTGCCAGGTCAAACCAAAGACATAAAAATTGGTATTTGCTGCTTCTCTGCTCAGCATGCAACATTTAGGAGTAAGAGCAAAGACTGGTTGGCCCAGAGTCAGAATAATGTGTCTTGGTAAAATGGCATGTCTTTCTGTGGACTGCTTCTTTTGTGAGCTAGGGCATTAAAAATTCAGCTCGGCATATCAGTCTAGTACAAAGCAGGGTTCATTCATCATCACTCATAAATATACTCTTGTCTTGAATATACATGAAATATTTGCTGCTGGACATTAAGCAACATTCAGTCAAATGTTATCCCTACCCAGTAGTTGGCTCTTCATTAAAATAAATAAATATTTTATGGTATAAAAAATTTGCTGTTAAAAGGTCTGTTTGACAGAAGCATTATTACCATCCTGAATCTTCCCTGATTATTTTTTTTTTCATTTCTCATCTCTTTTGGTGTAGTCTATTTGTGTAACTGATTTATCACAAGCAATTGTATTGGAGTATGTTATCATATAAAAATAGGAGATGTGGAATCAGTCTTTTAGGGTAAGTGAATGATATGTAAGGCTTTCACAAAACTGTCACAAGAGGGACAAAGGGTTTGGATAATAGTTCCCTGTTTTTAATCATTCAATACAGGCCTGTAGTAAAAGTTGTAAACTATGAATGTTTGAAGTTAACATAAAAGTTCCTTCATGACAGACCTCCCAGTTAAAGTATAAATAAACAGTTAAATCTGATTATACTTATCCCTTTGACAATATTGAAAGTAATTAATGAAAACTAGGTAGTGTTAGGTAAGGGATGGATAAATATTTTTACAGCCCACACTGCTACACATATCTAAACCTCATTCTCTGTTATACAAATACAAAATTATTCTTTAGTGAAATTTGCTTTTGAATTAATTCCTCCATGCATATAAAACTTGGTTCGTGAGTGCGAATAGAATAATGTACCATTAAGATGCAAATTAATTTCTCTCAATTGTTGTATACCTTAGCCCACGACAATCAGTTTTCGCACTAAAAGTTGTGTCATTTTCAGTCGCAAACAAATACTTTTTCATGTTATTTTTGTGATTAATTGTGCACAAAAACTTTTTACCTTTTCTGACAGTAAAAAGGCCATTTTATAAACATATATTGGAAAGAATCGACCCTGAATTATTTATAACTGTCGTATTATCGAGTAGTATAAAACACCAAATACAATCCTTACCTGAAAGAAAATCTTTTATGTTCATAATTTATTAGGTGTTGAATATGATCTAGGCATATTTTATTTCTGCCATCAAAATGATGCATAAAATCTTTTGTTTAGAAGTTTCCGCAGCTTGTACACTGTGATTCAAGCACATTGTACACTGCAACTCAAGCACATTGTCTGGCCTTTTCTGCAAGGTAGAAATGTATAAGGAAGTTAGTTTAAACTATAGACATTTGATAACTAACAATAAATACTATAATTTATAGTTAGTATAAAGTAAAACTTGTTATCAGAATCGGGTTATGCTAAAAATGACAAATAGAAATCTTTTGTGATACCAGTAATGATAAGTCATTAATTTTTTTAAATTATATTTGCAATTCTTGTCTACTAACCAGACATGTGAGCAGACATGACTTAGACAGCATGGGTCATGTTGGTTAAGGCTTATTGTATCCAAACCTGATACCCTTCTTTTAAGGATTTTCAGACAGGCTATATTTTAAACATTCTTTTCCTTGAAGCCATTTCTTGCAGTCTATCATCACATGTCTTAAGTGTTGGAACAACATGATGCAAATTAAAATTTTATTGCGGAAGTCCATATCATTTCATCTTATTATTTTATCACAGAAGTCCCAATCATGTCATCTTTTTTCCCCAGATATGTTAATAATTGACAATAATGATTTCTGTTTTATTTGAATAGACACCGTTGGTACACTTCTAAAGATGTATGTACATGTAGGTTTTTTAAGTCTGCATGAGTTATATTATAATAAAGGGCATTCATAACGAGTAATGTCAAATTTGAAAAATATATCTGATAGTAAAGTTAATACTGGTATCAGCTTTATAATTTTTTTTGTATCAAGGCCAAAATTTTTTTCACAATGTTGACTTTGTATATTTCTTATTAAAATCCTTATAAAAATAAACAACATTTTTATATCCAGGAATCTTGACATATTAAAATGACCGGTACAATAAAATTGAATTAAAATATAAATATTGACACGATATTCTACAAGTTTTTTGTTCATTTTTAGGAGCTTACGTTTCTTTAGTAAGTAATATAAGGGAATATTATGTAGAAACTGACATCGCAGTACAATGGGAACTTTAAAAGTTGTTTAACGTTGTGAATACAATCACATTTTAGTTCAACTGTTTGTTTAAATGGCGGCTAAGAGACCTTAATAGGTAATTTGTGTGAAGATTTTCCACCCCATTTCTCCGTAATGTTTAAATAATAACATAGTTATCTTTAATTCATTATTAGTCAGTTTACAGTGTCTAAATACAGTAAACTTCCTGTCAGAAGTAAAAGTTTGTTTCTTATTAGGGTATAGCTCATGTCTCTGATTATTGTATCAGTATTTTATACTCGTTTTTACAATTAAGTTTGTGATTGTACACTTAAAAAGCACAAATTCCAAAAAATCCATTACAGTCATAAGCATAATGATATTCAGTAAATTTATAGTGTTTTGAGGATGAGGAAATAAGCACAAAAAAACCATTTACTCCGTTTTTGAGCATTGCAAGTTTGTGTTAGAATCCAGCTGCTACTTAAATAGGTATTTTAATGAACACATTTGACCATGTTAAATTTTGTGTTTGAACAGTTGTGAAGTTTTAAACAAATATATGAGAACAAATTATTAATATATCAGTATTTCTTTTCAGATGTCTTAATTGCAAGAATTTCTCTTAGCACAAAATAATTTAACCTACTATTTATATTGATTTCTACAGTTAACAGTGCTTTGTCCACAAAGTGGTACATTTCTGTCACAGAAAACTTTTATTTTTTTTAATTGTTTTGTCATTCATCATCCTATCTCATTCCATTGCCTTACCTAATTTGGTATGTCAGGGGTGAAAACATGGAAAACAAGACTTGTCAAGAGACAAGGATTAGTAAACTTCAAATACATGGAAAACCAATTAACCACTTTTGGCATTTTAAAAATTAATTATTGAAAGCATTACCCCGTAGGCTTTTAATATTTTCATTGAATACTTCAAAAATATATATGTAGATATATTACACGCCTGTAAGGTGGAATGTATACTTGACTTTTATTGAAAATGATGTATCTTATGTCCATCGATTTACATTACAGCTTGGTAGATTATATATAAATCTACTTTCGTCATCATGAAGACACCCTGCAAAGTTGATCTCTGAACTCAACTCTAAATCTCTGATCATTATTTCAGATTTGGATATATTCATGGTAAAATTAAGTAAAAATTGGTGTCAGATTTTGTGGTGATATTGAACAAATGTTTTGTAAATTTGACTGATGAAACCTTTTTTTAACTTTATACATGAAATATTAATAAATAATAGTTAGAGATAGTTTCAATGTCAATCAGACACATTGAAAAAAATAATTATGACTAAAGGACAAGGGTCTTTAAGCCACATTTTTGGTCCAAGAATTGGGCTAAAAAATGGAAAGTGGCTATATAATTTTCATCATTTTGACCAAACAACAGAGGCCATTTGGCTTAAAAGGTCAATTGTGCCTCTGTTGTTTGGTCAAAATGATAAAAATTATATAAGAACAAGTTATGAATTATTAAAAGACTGTTATTAAAAAAGAATTTTCACAACACCATATCTATTCCTTTCTGAAACCTTGCAATAGATTTCTTGATAACTTGCACCAAGGTTTGTGGACAACTTGAAGACAGTTGATGGTAGGTTCATAGGATACTTGATGATTTTTTCATTAAGTAGTTCAGAGTGGTTCATAGAGTAGTTATGATACGTTCACATGTTGATTGACAGGTTTGTAATGTGTTCTTAATCTATTTTTTTATTGGTTTCTGATAGATTTGTTGACTAGTTTCTGCTAAGTTGATCCTATTCATAGGGTCATCAACAGGTTTTTGAACTAGTTTCTGACATGTCCATCATCTAGTTTTTTTTAGGTTCGTAGGGTCTTTAACTGGTTTCTGTTAGGTTCTTGGTTACATGTGGATAGTTCCAGACAATCATTTCACAAAGCACTCCTGACACTTACCTGCAAATATGTTACATTCATTTCTTAAGGATTTATATTGTGAGAAGGAGTCCAACAGTCATTTTGAGAAGGGGTCCAAATAATCATTGTGGAAAGGGTTCAACAGTCATTGTGAGAAAGGTGTCCAACAGTGTTTGTGAGGAGGGGTCCAAACATTCATTGTGAGAAGGGGTTCAAACAATCATAATTAGAAGGGGTTTAAACAGTCATTGTGAGAAGAGATTCAGCTCATTATGAGAAGGGTCCAAACAATCACTGTGGGAAGGGGTCCAAACAGTCATTGTTGGAAGGGTTCCAAACAGTCATTAGTCTTTTATTGTTATATGTTCACCATTTATGCATTAGATTAGGTCGATTGTCATGTTTTATGTTTAGTTTCACATTTTGTATTTCGGGGCCTTTTACAGCTTCGGTTATGGTATGAACTCTGGTTCATTGTTGAAGGCTATAATGGGACCTGTAGAAGTTTAAATTCCACTGTCATTTAGTGGGTGGCTGTCTCATGGACAATCATGCCACTTCTCCTATTTTCATATTGTTGGAAGCAGTGATGAAATGTAAATTAAACAAGTACAAATATTCTGTTATAGAGAACATTTTCATTCAAGTTAAAGATTTGTCAACAGTTAATATAACAATTTAATGGTTAATGGTTAATCTTGAAGTTGACATGTAAATCTAATGTCCAACCCCACCACATGTCTGATGTGTTTCTCCCAATAAGTCAGGAATCCTTGTCATAGGTTTGTCATTGATTTGATAATATTCAGGAAATAGCAGAATTATTTTATATAAACACATTTATTTTGGGCGATTATAGAGTGGTATTCCATCCTTTTTAAAAGACCTTGTAAAAACCTCTAGATTGTTAAATTCCCTAGGCTAGCTGTGTTTTCCCATGGTTGTAGTGCAGTCTCCCTTATATTTAACCCTATAACTTTTCATTTTCATATATGTAACTTTTCAATTCATTGCTCTGTAACAACTAAGTACTAGTGAAATGTGTATTACAGTTATTCTATTATGTTAACACGTAAGCTCATCCTGTGATGGTTATTATATGAAGTCAGCAACAGAGCATGATAGATTGACACTTATTTAATTTTTTTTAGTAAACAGATGTTTGTACTCTAGGACAAGGGTTATATACAGTTTTTATTTAAAGTATTATTTTTGACAAGTTACAGAGTACTGCAGCTTTGTCATGTATTACTAATAAAATGTATTTGTAAAAATAAGTTATCATATACCATGGGCAGTAGTAATTTTCATGATAACATATAGCATTTGGTATTTTTGTAAATAATGCTATTTTATGCAGTCCTGAATTTTTGATTTCATTGTTAACAGTTTGTCTTGCCTGCAACTTTTAGTGGCAGCAGCAAAACATAGGTATTACTTCCCAGCAGAGGTGGCAGCCACCTTAACTCTTTCTAAGCTTATATCTCTGCATGAATCTATTCAACCCAGGTTAACCAAATTTGGTATGCAGGTAGCTCATTATATGAACTTGCACCAGTCATAATTGAGGTTGATATTATTTTCATTCTTCATGCAATAACCATAAATTTACATTCAAACCCATTTCTAAACAACTGTTATACATAGCCCCACCATGTTTGGTCTGTAGTTAGATCTTAGTGAGTACTTGCTAGTCTGCTATATGTCATCTGGCCTGGGTCTCATTTTCATTGTTGAGTGACTTCATAAATTTTTCACTCTTAATTCCATTTCTCAGCAACTGTCACACCTAGACTCAATATATTTGGTCTGTAGTTAGAAATTGATGGGTACTTGCCAGTCTGCTATATATTTGACCTTGACCCCATTTTCACGGTCAAGTGACTTAAGTGAAGTTTTTTTGATTTAGTCTTTTTTACAATCACCAAACTTGATAGTTCAACAATAATTGGTTTGTTACTCATTTACAGGTGTACATGTCTGTCTATTGTATGTCATGTGTCATTTACCTCATTTTCTTGTCAGGTTTTGTTAGATTGTGTTTAGATTAGCTTCTTAGAAACAACATATGAAATGTCAACAATATTTATGTGCTAATAAGGGCTCCGCCACTATGTGGCGGACGCCCTATAGTAATCACTCTGTCCGTCCGTCCGTCCCTTCGTCCGTTTGTCCGTCCGTCCGTCTGAAACACATCCATGTCCGCTCCATACCTTTGTGACCAATTACTGTAGAGGGATGAGACTTTGCATGATTGCTAACAACTTCTAGAAGGTGTGTCCTGTACCAAAATAATTTTTGTCCTTCAAAGCTCAAGGTCCCAAACTTAGGGTTTTTCATGGGACCCTTATATGATATA
>JAULBM010191682.1:0-17531 GCA_032357055.1 Geukensia granosissima
AAATCTTCTCCTCTGAAACTTCTTTGCCAAATGGCAGGTGAGCGATACAGGCTCAGCCTCCTGAGCCTCTAGTTTTTGTAGTTATTTACTTTGAACAATAAAAGAAAACTCTTTGAACAATAAAAGAAAACTTACGAATAATTTTAACCACACATTTCACTGGCATAATTTTAATTGATATATAGCAGTTTATTCATCAAAATATGAGATCATTGAGATGCATTTTTGTTGCAAATATGATTATGACTGTTTTAAAATCAAAAGATACATTATTTAAACATCTAGATGATTTTTACAGAGTTATTTCTCTTAGGTGTTTGGTTCCATTTGAAGTTACATTCAATGTAATCTCATCAAGTGCTGAAGGAACTCACAATTCCATACAAACCACACAAGTCATAATTAAAATTGTTAATGAAAATCATTAATTAAAATTGTTAATTAAATTATGTTATAATTTATTTGTGAAAATATCTTTAAATATGATGGCATTCTTTTATTGCTGTTTCTTAAGTGGATCTCAAATTCTTCAATTATTTTGTTGTGGAATGATATACATACCATAGAATAATAGAGATAAAAATAAATTGGTTTTTTAACACTGCCCACTGCTTGCAAGAAAGTTGTGCCTTGTTTCTGATAAATGCAAAATGAAAAAAAATATTGCAATCTTGTGTTGTGCCTTTAATTGTATTGCAAAGACATACTTCCTTTGCAATTTCTTGTTTAAGTCATTAGACATTAGCTATAGACTGTTTTCTGAGAAAAAAAATCTTTCTATATATTGCAAAATATTGTACATTTTTGTCACAAAAATTCAGTGGTTTTCACAAGATCTGTGGTACATGTATTTAAGGTATCCAGACCATAATAATAATGGTGATCAAATATTTTTTTTTAAACTTTAGGAAGAAAATGTGTATTCCTTCATTTATTCTCAATAAAATGTTTCTGAGTCGAAAAGTTGTCTATAGACCTGTTTTAATTATCAAAAGCAACACTACAAATATTTCATAGTATTTTCATGAACTAATGGTCAATTATGGTCTTAGTTATTGCTGTTGATTAGTCATATTTCACATCTCTCTTCACTATATGTAGTTAACCCAAAGTTGGCTCTCAAACCTGATAGATTCTTTCATGAAGGCTTTATCTTTTATGCCACATACATTTGTGTATATTTACTACACTGAATAGACAACTCTAATTGAATTATTAAAAATAAATAATTTTAAGTCTTAAATATTTGTATATTTGGGGCTTTCTATTTTGTGATGTTGTTTATGTGTAAACAATATTTTACTTTGTTTCACCTTTTCAGAATTCATGGTGGGTGCAGTTGATTGTTATCAAGTAATCATGTAAATAAATTTTTAAAATGATCTTTGTAAAGTATAAAGATCATGTTAGCTCACATAGATAAATTATATATATATAATACAAATTTGTTATCAGATTTCTTGTTGTTTATGTATACAATATTTGTTAATAAAATATAATTAATTATGAAACACTTACTGTAATGCATAATACTTATAGAAAGTAGATGTTAAGTCTGACAGATCAGAACAAACAGAAAAGGCGATAAACAAGAGCTAGACATAGACTATACATAATAGAAAATAAAAAGAACATATGTCTTTGAACCTTTACCTTGGCTTCTAAGATTGGTAACAATGAGAAAGAAATCTTACCTTAGCTCCAAAGATTGGTAACAATGAGAAAGAACACTTACCTTGGCTTCTAAGATTGGTAACAATGAGACAGAACACTTACCTTAGCTTCTAAGAAAGGTAAAAATGAGACAAAACCCTTACCTTGGCTTTCTAAGATCTGTATCAATGAGACAGAATCCTTACATTGGCTTCTGAAGACAGAAACCTTACCTTGGCTTCTAAGATTGGTAACAATGAGACAAAACACTTATCTTAGCTTCTAAGATAGCTAACAATGAGAAAGAACACTAACCTTGGCTTCTAAGATTGGTAACAATGAGACAAAACCCTTACATTGGTTTCTAAGATCTGTTTCAATGAGACAGAATCCTTACCTTGGCTTCTAAGGTCTGTATCACTTACCTTGGCTTCTAGGAGCGATAACAAGGAAACAGAACCCTTATCTTGGCTTCTAAAATTGGTAACAATGAGACAGAACACTTACTTTGGCTTCTAAAGTCCCTTACAATGAGACAAAACCCTTACATTAGCGTTTAAGGTTTGTTTAAATGAGACCGAACCCTTACATTAGCTTTTGAGGTTTGTTTAAATGAGACAGAACCCTTACCTTTGCTTCTAAGGTCCATAAAAATTAGACAGAAACCTTACCTTGGCTTTTGTTGTAACAACAAGACAACCATTACTTTGGCTGCTAAGGTCCGTAACAACGAGACGGAACACTTACTTTGGCCTCTTATTACCCTACCAATGAGACAGAACCATTAACTTGGGTTCTAAGGTCAGATTCTTTACCTTGGCTTCTAAGTTATGTTTCAATGAGGTTGAACCCTTACCTGGAATTCTTCTAAGGTCCCTAACAATGAGACAGAATCCTACCTTGGCTTCGAAGGTTTGTAACAATGAGACGGAAACCTACTTTGGCTTCATGAGACAGACACATTACCTTGGCTTTTAAGGTCTGTAACAATAAGACATCCCTAACCTTGGCGTCTAAAAGTCCCTAACAATGAGACAGAAACCTTACCTTGGCATCTAAGGTCCATAACAAATAGACAGAACCCTTGCCTTGGCTTCCAAAGTCTGTAACAATGAAACAGAATCCCTAACTTGGCTTCTAATGTCTGTAACAATGAGACATCCCTTACCTTGGCTTTTAAGGTCCTAACAATGAGACAAAACCCTTGCCTTGGCTTCTAAGGTCTGCAACAATGAGACCGTCTGCTAAGATCTGCAACAATGAGACCGTCTGCTAAGATCTGCAACAATGAGACCGTCTGCTAAGATCTGTAACATTGAGAAGGATCCTTACCTTGGCTTCTAAGATCTGTTACAATGAAACAGAATCCTAAGATCTGTAACAATGAAACAGAATCCTAAAATCTGTAACAATGAAACAGAATCCTAAGATCTGTAACAATGAGACAGAATCCGAATATCTGAAACAATGAAACAGAATCCCAAGATCTGTAACAATTAAATAGAATCCTAAGATCTGTAACGATAAGACAGAATCATAAGATCTGTAACAATGAGACAGTTGGCTTCTAAGGTCTGTAATAGTGAGACTGAGCCTGGCTTCTAAGGTCTGTATCGCAAGACAGAAACCTTACCCTTACCTTGGCTTCTAAGGTCGTATCAATGAGACAGACCTCTTACATTGGCTTCTAAGACAGAACCCTAACATTGGCTTGTAAGATCTGTATCAACGAGACAGAACCCTTACCCTGGGTTTTGATGTGTTACAATGAGACAGAACCCTTATTTTGGCTTATAAGATCTGTTAATGAGGCAGAAGCCTTATCTTGTATTCTAAGGTCTGTAACAATGGAAAGAACCTTTACCTTGGTTTCTAAGGTCTGTAACAATGAAAGAAAAACCTAATCTCGGCTTCTAAGATCTGTACACAATTATAAAGAACGCTTACCTTTGTCCGTTACGATGAGACAGAACCCTAACCTTGACTTCTTAGGTCCGTAACAATTAGACAGAAACCTTACCTTGGCTTGTAAGGTGTGTAACAATGAGATAGAAACCTAAACTTGGATTCTAAGATCCGTAACAAGGAGACAGAACACTTACATTGGCTACTAAGATCCCTAGCAATGAGACAAAACCCTAACCTTGGTTTTTAATTCTGCAACAAGACAGAAACATTACCAAACCTTGTGTTCTAAGGTCTGCAACAATGAGACAGACCCCTTACCTTGGATTGTATGATCCGTAACAAAGACAGAACACTAACCTTGGCTTTTATGATCCCTTACAATGAGACAGAACCCTTACCTTGTCTTCTAAGGTCTGTAACTATGAGACAGAAACATTAACTGACCTTGTGTTCTTAGGTCTGCAACAATGAGACAGAACCCTTACCTTGGATTCTAAGATCCGTAATAATGAGACAGAACACTTACCTTGTCTGCTATGGTTCTTTTCTGAAGACAGAACCCTTACCTTGGCTTCTAACGTCCCTAAATATTACACAGAATCCTAACCTTGGCTTCGTATGTCTGTAACAATAAGACAGAACAATTACATTGGCTGCTAAGGTCCAAAACAACGAGACAGAACACTTACCTTTGCTTCTAAGTACATCAACAATGAGACAGAATCATACCCTTGGATTCTTAGGTCCGTAACGATGAGGTTGAACCCTTACCTTAGGTTCATGTAAATTCCATAACATTGACACAAAAACCTACAGTGGTTTCGAAGGTTTGAAACAATGAGACAGAAACCTGCCTTGGCTTCAAGGTTTATCAACAATGAGACAGAAACCTTACTTTGGCTTTAAAGGTCTGTAACAATGAGACAAAACCCTTGCCTTGGCTTCTTAAGTCCCTAACAATGATACAGAAACCTAACCTTGGCTTCTTAGGTTCCTAACAATTAGACAGGACCCTTTCATTGGCTGCTTAGGTCTGTAACAAAGAGAATCCTAAGATCTGTAACACTGCGACAGAATCCTAAGATTTGTAACAATGACAAATCCTAAGGTCTCTAACAATGATACAGAACCCTTTATCTTTGTTTCTTAGGTGTTTAACAATGAGACAAAATCCTTACCTTGGCTTCTAAGGTCTGTATCAATAAGACTGAACCCTTATTTTGGCTTCTAAGATCTGTAACAACGAGACAGAACCGTCACGTTGGCTGCTTAGGTGTAAAACAATTAAACAGAACCCTTACGTAAACTTGCAAGGTCAGTTACAATGATACAGAACCCTTATTTTGTTATCTAAGATACGTAACAATGAAACAGAATCCCTAGTCTGTATAAACGAGACATTATTCTAACATTGGTTTCAAGGTCTGTAACAACGGGACAGAACCTAACATTGGCTTCTTAAGTCTTTAACAATGAGACAGAAACATTACCTTGGCTTCTAAGGCCTAACATTACCTTGTTTGCTAAAGTCCTTAACAACGAGACAGATCACTTACCGTAGCTTCTAAGTACCCTAACAATGAGACTTGACTTTTACCTTGGCTTCTAAGGTCTGTAAAATGAGATGGAACCCTTACCTTTGCTTCTTAAGTCCCTAACTATGAGACAGAAACCTACCTTTGCAACTAGGATATGTAAAAATGAGACGGAACCCTTACCTTGACTTCTAAGGCCAGTTACAATGAGACAGAACCCTAACTTTGATATCTAAGGTCCTTAACAATGAGACAGAATCCTTACTTTCTTATCTAAGGTCTGTAACGAGACGGAATTCTTACACCGGTTAAAAGGTTTGTAACAACTGTACAAGTGTTACTTCTTACTTTGTAATCTAAGGTCTGTAACAATGAGACAGAACCCTTACCTTGGCTTCCAGGATTCGTATCGATGAGACAGGAGCCTTACATTGGCTTCTTAAGTCTCTAACACTGAGACAGAACCCTTACCTTGTTATCTAAGGCATGTAACAATGAGACAGAACCCAACTTTGTAATCTAAGGTCTATAACAATGAGACATAACTTTTACGTTGGAATATAAGAGGAATATAATGATGATTTGTTTGATTCAAATCAAATACAACTAATGATTCATTGAATTTTTAGGAAATCTAAAAATTGATGACTCTTTCTTCCTAAAGGGTCCCTCATGCTTGGAGTAATATATCTGGCATGCAGATCACTTTTAATTTGTCACAAACATATAGAACAAAAAAGTTAGCGTACATTTACTTAATGTTTTTTTTTCTATTTTTCATAAATTACCAATAAGAGATAAGCCACCATACCTAACACTTTATTGTTGTATATACTGACAAACTGATCTAGGCATGAAAACAATAAAATAAAGTTAAGAAAACATGACACATGGATTATTGCAGACTGAATCCATCACAAAAGAATTAATTCACATACCAAATATGGTTGAAACATATGGACAAAGTTACCTAAGCACAAAAACTTGATGATATTAGATGGACCACTAAAGTGAGGTCAAGGACAGTGTACACAGATATGGCAGACTGACATGAACACCTCAAAATATATTTGCACACCAAATATTGTTGGTCCATCAAATGTAGTTCCTGTGAAACTATCCTAAGCATGAAAACTTTACCATAGTTCCTGGCCAGTAAAGGACATTTGAAATATAGCAGACTGATGTACACCTACATGTAAATATCAAAAGTAACACAAATATTCTGGTCTTTCAAGTGTAATTGAAAAATAAACTTACCAGGATTGAATGACTGAATGTTGCTTAATGTTCAGCGACAAAATATTTCATGAATATTCAGGACGAGAGCATAGTAATGAGTGATCATTAACGAAACTTAACACCCAAATTTAACATGATACAGCTAGCTAGGAAGGCATGCCACTTTACATTTTATTCTGACATTTGACTGACCAGTGTTTACTTTTACTCCTAGCTGCTTTGGTTTGTTCTGGCCAGGGATGGAACCCACAATCCTTCACACTCAATTTAAACATGCTAACCATTACATTATACACCAAAAAGGCGGTCATACTTACTATGAAAACATCTGGTCTCTAGAAGATAAAAAATAAAGTGTAATTTCCCTCAGTCATATGAAAGTGTTACACCCCAAATATGAAATTATGTATGTATATAATTATTTCAGGGTACAACCTCCAGAATAGCTTATAATCATAATAAATTTTGCCTAAATTCCTGCTTACAGGAGATATTAAAATGGTTAACATGAGTCCCACACAACAGTTCAACATTGCCCATTTAATTCAATGTTAAAAGAGCAATATTCAAGGATTTGACATTAACAAATATGGGTACTGATGCAAACATGTTATATCTCATTTCAAAGGAAATAAACTCTTTTTTAAAATCAGATGCAAAAATATGGTCATGAGAATTGACTTTTTTCAGAAAATCTATCTGAATGAATGTCACCAAAATCCATGTTTTCATCATATGAATATTTTTGGTCAAAAGGGACTTTCCATGGCCTGTTTACTGATATTAGTACATGTACATATAATTCATACACAAAGAACACTTTTGCTATACTTTTCCATAAATCACATATATTTAACTGTTTGAATAACATTTCACCTGTACTAAAACTGGTGAATAACTACTTTTTAAATGCATAACACTCATCAGAGAATTTCTTTTTTTAAGGAATTATTGTGTCCATTCCAGGTAAACTGTCTAGTGAGATCATTTTTAAGCAACACAAAAATAGAGTTATCTCCCCTGTCAACACCTTACATTTCAATGTACATATTTTCCATATCAGAATATGATTAAATGGAAAAGGATATCAAAGGACTAAATGCTGCCAGGGCTGTTTATGCCCCACATCAATATTGAATAAATGAAGCGAAGGTGGAAGACTTTATTGGAAGACTTTATTAATATAATTTTGATGAATGTTGCAGGATTATTGGAAACAGGTTATTTGAAATTGGTTAAAAAATAGGTCATGAGTAAAATACAACAAGAAATGCAATGTTCAGGCTATATTTGGGTTAAGATAAATATAGTCGTAGGACACAAGCCTCTACCAACGTGATTTTTACTACAATACCTTCCTCTACAAGACAAATAAATATCCAAAAGAAAAAAAATGAGGCCCCCAAGAGCCTGTTATTAATGACCTTGTGTTAAATTGCAAAGACAAAAAAACTAAATGACCATTCCACCAAACTCATATTTCAATTACGCAAGAATTTTTAAATGAATTCCCTATCATGCCCATAGGGTTGTATGTTTAACTAAATTCATCTGCGATGGCCATCTTGGTAGTCAGCTGGTGTAAAACCATCAAATTGGACATACATTTTAAAAACTTTACATTTGAAAATTTTAAAATCCCCTTTTGAACCTTCCTTAAAACACAGGTGGGGCCAGATTACCCAAAATCAATCCCAACCTGTATTTTATATTGGTTTCATTGTGGTAAAATATTAAATGGATTCAAATAATAGAACGGAAACCTAACTGTCGACGAATGGTGACGCCGAAACCAACGCAGACATGCTCATAACATAATATAACCACAAAATCTTTGCAGTCATATAAAAATTGATTGATTGTTGTTGGCAATATTTCAGCCATATCGTGGTGGGAACATACATATATGTGATATTAAAATAAACAGGTAAGAGCAACATCATCTGAAAAAAATATTATAAAAATTGATGTGGCGTGATTGTCCATGAGACAGCCATAAACCAAATAAAAGTCAAAATTAAAATTAAGGTCTTCAATAATGAACCCGAGTCCATAACATAATGGAAGCTGTAAAAGGTGCCCAAAATACAAAATATAACATTTAACTGACCTTATCCGACATGGAATACAAGGTGCTGATGGATGGAAGGAAGAACTGAAATGACAATAAGCATCTAAGAAAATCTGTAATTGTAGACAAATAGTAAATTATGTGCAGTTTACAAAACACATTAAGAGATTTTACAAAAAGTTTAACAAGCTGCCATAGGTGTTCATGTTGTCGTATAAAAATGTATGTTCTAAAATGTATCCTATCCGACATGTCAAAAGAAAATGGTTGGCCTTGGTAATCAAAAATCAAATAAGGCACATGAAGTATACCATCTACAGATCACTACTTCTACTTCTAGACCACCCCAGGTTGTATCTGACAAGAACACCATGGAATAAAATTCTGATTTACAAGTAGACTTACAGTATTTAACTACATGACTGCTGATTCAAACCTTCATCAACCTTTGCTTCAAACCTGGTGTTTCAAATGAATTTTTTCAATAATTATTCTTGGACAACTGCATCAAAAACTTGTCAAAATGGCTATTTTTCCTCAACATCTTGTTTTTTCATCATTCAGATTTAGAACAATGATGTTATGGAACTTGCACTTTGTCAAATGATATAGCGAATCTCTGTCCTTGTGAACAATAATCACAACAACATGGACTGTAACACTTACGTCTGACAAAATATCTCTAACAATATCAAATGCCTTCCCAATCGTTTTGCCAGTGTGTGTTGAACCTGTGGCAACTTTTACAAGGTACAGAATGTTTTGTGATCTAGAAATCTTTGCAGGAGAACAGCCATTTAAACCTTGTTTGGCTGTTCATGTATGTGTGCCAGGTATCTAGATAAAAAAGTCAATGCCCATCAGATCTGCTAAATTTTGATGTACAAAAAACTCGCTCCAATTATTTTCCTTGATAAAAAGTTTGATCCACATGGCAAATTTTGCAATATTTCTGCTGTGTCCTACTAATTCTGTTGAGATAGCAGATAGAAAGTCAATGTCTAGGCAGAAAAAAGTGGATGCTGCATGGCATACCAGCAAAAATCCAACGGTTTGTTTGACTTATAGAGCACTGTGTGACTGCTGCATTGTATGACGTTTGGAGTACGTAATCCTGTGGAACAATTGCCAAAGTAATTTCCTTCTGCAGGCCAACTAATAAGTTTACAAAATCTTTGTGACCAGTTCCACTCCCAATCATTATAGAGAAGACTCTATCAATATCAGCATTCTGTAAAGCAGTCTCTAAATGACTTTTCCAACAAGCTGCTAATTTTGGCACTAAGTGCCTCACTTTGACAAACATGTCTCCACCAGTAAAGCCCAGCTCCAAAACTCTGACGTCAGTATCTATAATATCTATGGTAACAGTGCAGTAAGAAATTTCAAAGATGTTAACTGCAACCATAATGTTCTGAAATTGTGACTCAGAGAAAATAAAATCCCCAAAGTCTGGTATATGTTGTAGAAGAATTTGAGTGTGTAGCTTGAATTGAGAGTACAGTTCATTGTCATCATATTCCATGAAGTTCTCGATCTCGTTCTGTAATCCTCTTCGATATATTGCATATGCTGTTTCAACATTTCGGTTGAAGGTACACATATCAGAACAGAATTAATTAGCCTTGGGGTCATGATGAAGTCCCTTGAAAACAAGGAATAAACTTCTTTGCCTTTTCCATAAATGCTGGCTTTTTCATGACTTTCAGTTGTCCAAACCAGATTTGATTAAAATCCTTCTTATCCAGTTGTCAGTTAACTGGCTTGTGTGCGCAAGTTGTAAATCCCGATTCTACTAAAATAAATTGAATTATTTCATTTTTGACTGCTTTTCTTATTCTTTCTAAGTAGTCAGTATTTAAAACTGTAATATGATCTATTATCAGTCATTTTTGCAAAACTCTCTGTATGACTAGTATGAAATTTTGTTTTAATAAAACATTTCTTCTTATGTAAATCCAAAACATTTGCAAGCTCTTCCAAAAATGTGCATTGGTCATCATCTGAGGTAAAAAAACTGCAAAACACTATCGTCAAATGTTTCATATTGACTTGGAATCTGAAAAATAAACAATTATTTTATTTGGTAAATAGTAATCCATTGCTTAAATAAAGAACAGGCCATAAGTCAATACATTTTTTTGTTCTACCTTTATAAAATGTTCCTATAAAAGTTTTTGCAATAAAACATTTATATATAAACTGAATTGAAACTAAATGATAAAATGTATTTATATAGTCCTTTTCGAAAACTTATTTCCGAAAGTCCGAGTTTGGTTTAAAAATAAGATGTAAGAGTTGTTCCTCTTTGTGGGTATGCCGTCACATCGACGTAAGAATGAGCAAGGAGAAAAACCCGACTTTCCCCTGTACTTTATCTTAAAGCATTTGCTTTCTACGACTGCCAGAAGTAGTTAAGATATTTACGCTCCACATTTTAATTTATAAAAACTAAAAATGAAAGCTTTAACTATTTAACCTTGACAGAAATTGATGCACGTTTTAGCAGTGATTTCTATGGACACTTTATACCACACTACCCGGAAGCCGGGAACCAGAACGGTAAATTTTAATTTTAGAAGGAACCCAGCCTTCCGGAAATGGGTTTTTGAAAAAGCTATAGTTTCACATTTTGTATTTCAGGAACTGTTTAATGTTTTCTTTGTGTCATGGGTCTAATTTCATTCTTGTAGGCCATAATGTAACCCGTAAAAGTTTAATTGCCACTGTTATTTGGTGGATGGCTGTCTCGTAGACAATCATATCACATCTTTTATTTTTTCATATTTCAGCTTTAAAATACACTGCCCATGTTCAAAATTTAAAAACCAGTAAATCTTGTAACATATAATACATTATTGATTCCAAGGAAAACATACCTGATCTTTAGCTTTTAGTTCTGCATCAAGATTCCTCTTTTCATTGGCCAGTTTAGCTTCCAATTCTGTTTTCTGGCTGTCCACCTCCTCCTTTATCACAGACATCTGATTTCGTAGGTTCTCCAACTCGTCCTTTGTTGCATTGTGAGACAGTTTTTCCTGACGTAGAGCAGCTTCACTTAATGAAACTTCTTTCTGTAGGGAGGTGATTTGATTGGATAACTCCTAAAGAAGAAAATGGTTAATTTTGCTCCCTTGGTTGTAGCTATGCATTTTTCTCCTGATAATTTAGGTATTTCATTAAAAAATTATAAAAAATTAAAATTTGTGTTTTTCATTCAGCAAAAAATCAAAGTCAAAACTGATTGTTTCATGGATATGAGATATACCAATACTTGATATAAACTCATTTGGGACTCTCTCCCATACTAGGTCTTCTATGAGACTTTTTCTTATTTTCTCCAACATGTATCTATATTGAGGGATGCCTTAATTAGACAAACAAATTATTTAATTTTGTTTGAAATTCTTGTCTTGTGTACATTTTCAGTTGATTTGTTTTTCACATCTTTTTACACTGAACCTTTTTTTATTTTGGTTTGGTTATTTTAAACAAATATTTCAACTTTAATCCATGCTAAAATTATCTTCAAATTTATGGCTTCTGTTTTTACTGAAGTTTCTCACCTCAGTATTAACATCTCCTGTGGCCAGTGTTGATTGTAATTCTGCCTTATTCCGAGCCTCTTGTAACTGTACTTCTAATTCCTGTAGTAAGTAAACAAATCTAAATGTTACAAAGAAGAACAACTTTTGGAAAATGTATATGTAGTGTCTTGTGATTACTGTAAATTAAGAAATTAATGCAATGTGTTTTATAATTGTGCAAAATGTAACATTCTTACTTCTGTTAACTATATTTGCATTTTGCAAACAGGTTGTTTAAAAATCACATTAATTCATCTCACATTTCGAAGCAAAGTTTCATAATGGAAATAATGAATGAATGCAATACATTCAGAATTTACAGCATCAGAATCACATGCACTTCTATAGTGTGTTAACTGTGCCCACAATATGAGTAAGCTGAAAAAAATGAAATGTTTACAGCTCAAGCAGATGTGGAAATCATATTGTTATGATAGTAAAAACAAAAACAATACCCTTAATATTTCTCATACAGCTGTATAAAAAAGGACTTCCCCTGAGAGTGTTTTAAAAATATGACATATACTTTATTATATAATAAAATACAAAACTTCCCCAAGTCACATTTTCAACGATTAATAATTTTAGCCATGCTGTAACATCAATAATTTCATTAATGAAGTTTCACCTTAAAGAACTATTAGGTGTACCCATTTCTGAACAAATAAAGTAACCCTTCATATGTAGTATTAGAACTGAAACATAAAACAGGGAGATAACCTACCCTCATTTTAGCCACCATATCACTCTTCTCTGACTTGAGCTTATCATTCTCACTCTCAAGATCTCCAACTTTTGTATCCAAAGCTGACATCTGTTGTTCCATCTTCTTAACAGGTGTTTCCTCTGTAAATTAACATGTTATTTATTTTGATAATATTAAAAAAGGTTAACCTAATTAATGCAGGCACAGATTGTGATATACTTTAAAATGAGGTCAGTTACAAACATACTTAAGAGGATTGCTGCTCATTTTCTGACATTTTTGTCAGATTCTTGAACTCCACTGGATTTATCCATTTCAAATGATTATATCTCAAAAACGAGCACAATATTCCATCCATTTTTTTCTGCTCATTTTGTCCATAAGTATTAAGAAACCTTGTTATTTCCTATTTCTTGCAAAGGCTCAAGTTTAAAACTTTAAAATTTAATCTACTGAAAGTGGAGAACTTCAATAACTGCCCAGTAGCAGAAAGAGAATGTAAATTAACCAGTGGAACCAGGTAATGTAAGTGTGAACTGATTGCATTATCATTTGATCACTGGGCAGTGTCATGAAAACAATCATTGATTTTGTTACCAGTATCATAAAAACTGAAAATTAGTCCCCTTAAACCTTACCTAGGTAGAAATGGCCAAAATTCCTTCTATTTCTCATAATTTAGAGAAATCAAGTGACCAACTGAAAGACAAATTTTATTAATAAATCCCTAGCTCGGAAAATATAATATCTGAGCAATGTGATCCTGGATTTTTTAAAAATATCTATCATGATTTGTTTTAAATATCTATCAATGTGAAATAATGAGGTATTTATGGGTTGCTGTTAAGCTTACTTTGTGCAAATGTTTCATGTTACAGCTTACAATAATTTTCATTTTTGATCAGCTTCAGTTTTTCAAAAAGTGTGACAAATTTGATTTTTACAGCATTATATAAATGATATTCAAATCTTTTGGAGCAAACAAACTGTAAAATTAATTGGTTTTATTAAAATATCTTCCCTAAAATTATAACTTACGTCAAAAGGACTATATGGGTGTAAAAATAGAGTCCAGCCAGGGCAAGACCATTAGAACTCCTTTTAACAATACTCCAAATTTACAATCTGATTTATATATAAATCAAATCAATCTCACCTTCAATGATAGTTTTCTCCCTTTGTAAAGGAGCTTTGTAGTCTCCTGTCTGCATGATAGTCAATGCTTCAATTTTAATTTGTACATCCTCGTGTTCCTTCTTACTAGATTCTAAGGCTCGGAACAGCTTCTCCCCTTCGGCATCTCTATAAAAATTTTAAAATGTGCATGTATTATCAGCCTATTTCTTAGAATGATTCAGAGCAGACACAGCAAGCATATATTTAAAAAATATGAGCCACAGTGGTCCCGGACATGCAAAGTTCATCTCCTCTTGCATCAACATTATATGACATGAAATCTAGTTCATATTTTTAATAACTGTTGCTTTCCCCTAACCAAGACACATTTATATTTCATGATCCCATGTCTTGTAGTCCCACAAACTCAAAATTAACTTTAATCAAAGTCAGTAAAATGTGAAATTTAGGTCACAGTGAGCTTATTCTTATTGAAGGTTTACATCAACAATTCTCATCTGTATCCATGTTCACATTATCCTATGTTATTTAGTACAAGCATGAAATCTAGGTCTCATTGACCTATTTCTTACTGAATGCCTGCCTCCTCACTAGGACTACTTGTATACAATTTGATCCTGTCTTATGGTATTCAAGACAAAAACTTGGAGGTAAAAAAACTCCCAGGTACACAAACTTGGGGGTATAAACCTAGGAGTTTGGATGCACATAGGGACGACACCAAGATACTACAATACTCCTCCTCTCTACTTTGAATGAGTGAACTAATGATTGTAATGCCTCCAATATTTAAAAAAAAACAATTAACATTTTAAGGCTATATTTTATGCATATAAAATTTACTGAAGAACAGGGCTGCTGTGTAAATCACAAAAATATGCAATGTTCATTACAAAAAAACCTGTCATATATTTTCTTAAATGTTAAGCTGATGAAATGAAAAATAAAATTTATATAAAGTTTTTTTTCAGTTAAAAATGCTTCAGGGATTTTGCATTACGTTGTACAAAGGATATTTTAGCAAAATTGGCAGTTTATATAAAATATGCACTTGGTGCATCACATTTTCTACATTTAATAGTGAAATGAAATTTTGATTTGAATGCAGATGTGAAAGATAAGTTCAATATGAAAAAAACTATATCTTCTATGTTTTTGTATAACAAAAAAATCCGACCAATCAATGGTTATTGAAATATGATTCTAAACTTGATCAAGAGAAAATTCAAAACTTACACACATATAGCCAGTGTTGATGAAATACATGCCTAAAACAAACATCTCTTCAACCTTCACAAAAAAGTATTCCTTTTTAACAGACATTTACTGTACCTGTCTTTTGATCCTGGATCTTTGCCATTCTTCTTCTTAAACTTTTCTGCCCATGCATCATAAGCTTTCTGACTTTTCTCTTCAGAAGTTTTCAGTGCAGGTACTCCTGGAGAAACACTATCCAATCTCTTCTTCACAGCTTCCCCTGCTGGTGGCAGGTCATGATGAATTTCTTGAACCTGCAATTCATTGTTAGAAGTTTTAGGTAATGATAGCATGATTAGACACTGGTAGCTTGGTTAGACAGTTTACACTGCCCCATAATCCAGGGAATAGTTACATCTATTTCTCCCCTCTCCTTCCCTGACAGTCATCAGCGAGACAAACAAATTTTATGATCATGTTGCCAATTGCCTGATTTTTTTGTATGTAAAGTAAAAATTAATAGACCAACATTTTCTTAAGTATCTCAGCATGTGTAAAATAACATGCGACAAACTCTTGTAAATTTAATGCCTTGCTGATACATGAACATTAAATCTATTAAAACATGGGTCTTCTACCTTTTACAATAGTGATAAATCATGCATTTATTATGTATAAGATAAACTGACTCTTCAACTCTTAACTGAACACACATATTTATTCTTTGCCATGATTTTTTATCTAATTTTTTGGCAAGTTTGCATATATGAGTGTCAAATAAAATTTTAATCTAAATTTACAGTTATATTACTGTAACACATGTATCTTATAAACTTACATAGAATGCCAAGGCTTGTAGTAGTTTTTTTGTTTTCTCTAGCTGATCCAGATCTTTTAGTTTGGTCTGAAGTTTCTGATGAGATTTAGCCATTTTCATCATATCTGATCTCATTTCTTTGCATTGACCTCTCAACTTCTCAATTTCCTGTTGAAAATTGATGTATATCATCAAATTATGCACCATGAAATATCTTTTTTGCCACTATTTTGTAGGGATGATTTCAAATACCAAGAGAAGTAGCCAAATATAAGCCAAATAACAGTATATCAAAAATAATGGAGAAATCTGGACTGTTGATAGAGGAAATCCCCTAAACAGTAAAATCAAATCATCCACATAAGATAAAAAAATAACAAACACTATAATTTGATTGATCGTATGTTGCTTAATGTCAAGCTGAAATATTTCATGCATTTTCATCAGAGCATAGGAAGATCTAATTACAACAATTTCTGAAGGCCCTAATAACATTAAAACAGTATTGTTTTCAAAATTCTGATTTAATCCAATATACATTTTTTTCATAATTACTAAGATTTTTTCTTTGATAAGATTTTAAACTCTTACTTTCATCTTTTCTTCAATAAGATTATCTTTTTCTTCAATCTGTCTATCTTTCTCTGATATTTGTCTGTCTTTTTCTATCAGTTCTTTGTTCTTTAATTCCAGCTGTAAAATGAGATCTGCATGTTCTGGTAGGCTACATCCCTACAAATATTTAAAAACAATGATATACTTGCTAATGCTGTAACACCTAATTCCTGCATGGGATTTGAAGACAATATAAAAATTTGTGACATTAAAATACAATAAAAAAGGAAGATTATCCGAAAATCAGGATTTTTTAGTACTAGTCACTATTTTATGTGCTAAAAGTTGTTAATCATACAATTAATAAAGTTAAAAATATTATAATGTCCAATAAAACAGATTTCAATTTTAAATTTTAATTTTGGCATGGGATAACAACATGGGGAAAAAACCACAAATATGAACTCATCTTCAACCACATTCCAGGAAAACTTCAAATTAAAATGAAACAAATGAAAATAGAATATAAAGAAATATTTAGTGCACCAAAAAAAAACAACTCTTCTAAACTTACATCATCCTGATCATGTTTGGAGGTTCCTCCCACTGCCATAACTGGTGTCACAGATGTTGTACCAGTGGCTGCTGCTACCTGTAAAGCCTGAAAAAGATTTTTTTAAAATTTAGGTGGTTGACTGTTTATGATTTTTTATGTAGTTGGATTTTTAAGAATTAAAAAATTTCGCTCAATGATCCCCAATTTTCTTTTTGTAGTGTTATCATTCATCTTTTAATAATAATAAAAAAAAACAAATGAATTTCTGCTGTTTTTCATTTAGAAGTAATGCCTGGGCTTGTATCAATCAACAATTTTACATATTTCTAATAATTAAAACTGATAAATGTTTCATAGATTCCCAAGAATGTTGAACCAATGGACAAATTCTGAAATAGTCAAATGGGTCAAGTTATAAAAATACAAGCTACCAATTTTGAATAACTGGACCAAATGTTATGTATTGTAGTACACCAAATGAATTTAGCCACAACACTTAGCTTTGAGTCTTCCCCGGAAGACGTGTGTCGCCTGCATGTCAACAATAGAACATTGTAATATGTTTGA
>JAULBM010191793.1:0-17530 GCA_032357055.1 Geukensia granosissima
CAAATTTATTTTGCTTGATATTGCAACACTAATTTTATTTACTTGTTCTGTCCACTTGAGTTGGTTATCTATATATACACTAAGAAGCAGTTCATTTTTTACATTTTCTATGGTTTTACCAGAAAAAGCTATACTTAAAGTATTTCCAAAATTATCTATTTTTTTTGCCTTGAACCTATAATCTTTGATTTACCTTTTGGGATTTAATTTCATACAATTGTCTTCACACCAGTTTTCTATGTTTTCTATAACATTTTGGAGACAATAATTTATTATACGTATATCATTACCATTTTTGTACAAGGTGGATTCATCTGCATAAAGATCTAGCGAAGAATCTCCAAACAAAGACTCATATCATTTATATAAACAATGAATAATAAGGGTCCTAAAATAGATCCTTGTGGAAAAGCAGTTTTTTGTCAATTTTGGATCTGAACAGATGTTTCCAATTTTTACCCTCTGCGGTCTTGCAAATAAATATGATTCAAACCAATTCAATGTTTTATTCGATACTTTATAAATCCTTAATTTCTGAAACAATATATAATGATTGACTAAATCAAAAGCCTTTTTAAAATCTAAAAATACTACTACGTTCAATTCTCTAATGTCCATATTTGTCAACCATTCATCTATGAGCTTTGTAAGTGCCGTAACACATGAATGCATTGGTCTAAAGCCAGACTGTGATTTTATCAGAAATCCGTTTTTATTCAGATAATTATCAAATTTAGTTGCAATATGCCTTTCAATTATTTTAGCCAATGAAGGCAATATTGCCACTGGTCTATAATTGTCTGGATTACTTTCACTTCCTCCCTTTAAAACTGGACAAACTCGCGCATTTTTAAAAATTTGTGGAAATCTACCACTTCTTATGCTAAGATTAAACAAATAAGTTAAAGAGGGTGCTAATACGTCACAGCACATATTTAAAAGTTTAGGACCAACACCATCTAGCCCAGTTGCTTTAGTTTTGTTAAGATTTTTCAAATACATTCTCACATCAATAATACTCATATCAGGAATAATGAATTTCTGATTAGGTTTTTTTCGTTTTGACTGAACAAACTCATTTAGTTTATCATGGTTCAAGTTTTTAATATCAGTATCAACTAAACCATCTGCAATGTTTGTAAAGTGATCATTTAAGGAGTTAGCAATCAAAGTTATTGTCAAGAGTTTCATTGTTATAATCCAAAGTTGTAACCCCACTCTGGTTCCTCCTCAGGTTCAAATTTTTAATATATTTCCATATAGATTTCGTATTTTACAATTGTTTTATTGTTAATATTATAAATATATGGTAAACAATTTTGATTATTGCAAATACATGTTAGATTCTGACAGTGCTCACACAATAAATTTAATATTTCATATCTATTGTGCTGTCTATTTAGTAATTCCTATTTTCTAAAAGGGTGTCCATACAAATCATCTCTGGCAATTTGATTATAAGGACTATTTCTGTACGTCGATTGATTCTATCCACGGTAACTCGAGTTCTGCGTCGATTGACTGTATTCACGGTACCTCGAGTTTGGCGTCGATTGGCTATATCCACGGTTCCTCGAATTTGGCGATTTATACAAATGTTCGTACATGTAATCTCTGCTCACTTCGTAATTGTTTTCATTGTTTTGATGTCTGCTATAGAAACGTCTTTCGTGTTTATCCGATCTGTATGTTTAGGATGCATTATGTTAAAATCGTCTGTATCCATGCTGTTGAACGATTCCAACTTTGCCCTTGAACAATCTAATAAGCTTGTTTGTGTTGGAGAGCAGTCTTACTGTTCCAGTATTGTTCAAGTGAATTCCATCCTTAGAGTAGAAAGTAGAGGCAATACTGCCATCCCTGTATGTGAAGGATTCCAAATTATTCACAAATTTGACAGCTTTTTGGTCACATATATGAAGTAACATTTTGTTGAATTCAGTAACATCAGTGTTAATCCTTGGAAGTATTCCGGACACAATTACTCTACACTGTTGATTTTCGATGTGATCAATCATTTCATTATATATTTCAATAAATTCTCGAGGATCTTTGTTATTACCGGCATCATTTCCTCCAACATGCAAAATTACTGTATTATACACAGCCATATCCATACATTGTATATCATTATAAATATCTAAAACATCAGCTCCCCGGTGAACATGAACATCAATATAATCACGAAGTTTTGTTTCGTCTATCCCTTTTAAAATAGAGCTTCCTGCTAGTAATACTTTGTCTCCCATTAAACGTTTCTGACCTTGATCATTGTTTTTATACGAATTTGATTTTGATGTTTCTGGAATGTTGTCAATTATCTGGATATCAGAACTGTCTAATATTTGTTTCGGAATGGTTTGATCACTTTCTTTACAAGTAAGGTTTTTGTTATTGTCATTTTCGTCCTGCACGGTGACGTAGTTCTCTGTTAGCACTGAAAGCCGATCTTCGCACAGTTTTACCTTTTCACTTATATTCTGTGCTTTACCCTGCAGCGTGTTAAATTTTTTTTCCAAATTTCTATTTACAGTGGAAATTTCATTTTCTAGATCATCAAGTTTGTTGATCTCCTGTTGATCGTGTTGAAGGCTTGCTTTCATTATAGCCGTGATGCGGTCATTTAATATTTGAATGCCATTCGTCGTTGACAAATTATTTGCCTCGATTGTAACTTCCAATTCATCAATTTTATCTTTTAATTCAATGATAATATCTTTCAGATTTGTCACGGCTGATAATATATCATCGGAATTAGTAGCCGACGACTGAATCAGATACGCCGAATCCTTTATACACTTTGACGAACATGGCGTATTCAAATGTGGGGTAGTACTACAAATAACATTACTTAGTTCCTTGTTTTCATTTTCCTCGCCTTTCTCGTTCTTTTCCAAAAGAATAATTTCTTCGAATATCTTATTTAACTCGTTAAAATTGACAGTTTGCCCGTCGATCTTGCATTCTTTCATTTTTACAATAATTAATGGCAAATCCGTTTCACAGAATGTTTGTAGTTTACGGCCGTTGACTAGAACAGAAGACGTAGTGTAGTAAATATTTATGCAAAAGCATTTCCTCTTAATTGATCTTCCGAGCGAATCATAGCTACTCTCATTAACTTTTATCTGTTCTTCCACAACATTTACTTTGGATTTGTCAGTGATTGGGATAAATGCAACTTCCCGATTTTGATCTTCTTTTAATTGTTCATAATAAAATTTACATGCATGTTTAAAAACCTCAAAACTAGCTGCACTGAAAAACAGTCGAAGTCCGCCACCAGTAATCTTATAGCTTAAATGTTCTGATCTAGTTGCATCAAGTTTTTTATTTAAAGCTTTTGTTTTGTTCAAAGTGAAGTCTCTACTATTTTGCGGCTGCCCGCTATTTGGAATTGGATTTAGCTGCGTCACTTGATTCATTGTTTAGTATAATGTTTATATAGTGGAAGCCATTTCATCAACAAGGAAACGGGACATCTCGGCACATTTCAAACTCGGCACATTACAAACTCGGCACAATGCAAACTCGGCACATTACCAACTCGGCACACTTCAATAAAATATATCTAATATGTGTAGAGTAGTTTAAATAAACTTATTTTATCAATTAAAATTTGAAAACTTACAATTTTTTTTATTTCTCTGTAAAATTTGACAAATAATATATATAGATTTATGTTTTCTCTGTTTTTTTTCCTGTGTAATTGTGTCTCTTTTTTAATAAACAGTAATGTAAGTTGTCTATTTTTGAATAATATCTGGGATTAAAAAACACTTTTTTAATCCCAGATAATATATTAAAATTTAAAGTGAGAAAAAATTTTATGCTAGTCAAAAGAATAAAAACACTCCCTTCAGTTCCAGATATGAGCCGGGCACACCTGTGGTGCAAGTTGAAAACAGTTCAAATGTTTTCCCTAAATTTATTGCTCCTCTAATGATAATGTAAATACTAACGCAATAAAAAAAATAGTATCACTGTAAATTAACTGAAATAGTGAGTGTAATAAACAAATTATAACATTTTTAGTGCTTCACACGCTCGATTCATATTGTTTCAACATCTTGACGACTTGAAAAAATTTCATAAAACATTCATTTTCAAAATTATCCAATATCATTTTTTCTTAACAATTTTGCCCACTTTATTACTCAAAACAATGACGTACTGCCTATTCGAGTGGTCCGATTCCATGTCTATTTGACAATTGTATTTTCCCATTACTCTTTTATTATAATATGATGAACATGTCTCAGATGACAACGTTAATGTAGAGATATATTGAACTTCAATTTTATTTTTACGGTATATTTCAACTATTATCAATTTTAATTTTAAAACAATTCTTACTTTGGTGGCTCAATTATATAACTGGGGTGCTTCAAATGCAGCATTAAACGACGGCAGCACGCTGACATGTGAAATGTGAGCAAATGAAACCTTTCGGTAAGTGTGGAACTATTTTTGCTGGACACAGTAAAGTGCTGGACACAGTAACATGACTGGCTCAATGATCGTTTAGACTCCACTTATTCTCAAAACTGGCGTTACGTACATTGCATTGTTCATAAGGAATCATTTGAAAAAAAAACCATCAAAATCAGATTAGAATTTTTCCATATATTACGAAATTGCCCACCCCTTTTAGCAAGAAAACGGTAAGAAATAGGCGAAATCCGTGGATATTCTACTAAAATTCCTCTTCTCCTGCAAAACCGCATTTTAACACTTTAATCACCTTTATACAAAAATCTATAAATGCTAAAAAAATGTCTGCTACATTTTGGGCATTTTTCATTAAGAGTTTCAAAAAAAACAACATCAAAATCGGATGAGAAATTTAAAAAGTTTCAAAAATTAGGGTGTGGCCGTTTTTGGACCCCGTATATCTCAATAACGGTAAGAGATGGGTCATGACGCCTGTTTACTTATTCCTTTCATAATCATGTGTATTACCTTGAAATCTTCACAAGGAGCTTGGACTTGTAAAGCTATTTGTTTCAGTACAAGAATCTGAATAAAGTACATTCATTTTGTTGTTAAAAACCAATGTCCCAAAATATTAAAATGATCTGTTTGTTGGAACAAGAGTAATCTTGCAGAAACCTGCAGCTTCTAGATAGTTCTTGTCAGCTGTTTTGCCTTGGTACTTGACTTACCTCCATGCATTCCCTTATTATTTACTTATTTATTAAATGTTTTATCCATGATAATGATTATTATTGATGTATATTGTATAATAAATACATTTCCAACAGCATTTGACCCTCTTTTCTTACGTGGCTCTGTTTGTACAGTGAGGTATTGTTCAGTTTCAGGTTGATGGAAGGTTTTTTGAGTAATGGAGATAAAAACAAAACAAAATAAACAAACAAATCGAAAAATGTTTAGCAGAACCAGAACTTTAAACATACATGTTATTGTCCTACATTTGTACATATTGTAGCTACTAGTTCCAATATCAAATTACATGTAGTTCTATCAATCGTGCCAAGCAATGGGCGAATGGACACAATGTCTACTACAAACTTGGATAAATTGGTTTCCATGAAAGTTCTTGGACTGTAAAACGTATTTTAAAAAGTCACAAGAAGAAGTATATGCATAAACAGAGGAAATTTGCATAAAGTCTCGGGAAGCCTGTGAAATCTATTTATCCTCAAATCAGATTATCTTTTTATTTAAAAAAATTCATTATGAAATAATTTAAAGTGATTTGGAATTTTTTTTTAATCTTGGGACTCCGGACAGTCCATGCTAACGTCTTTACAAAGAAATACATTTTATACACAGTGCAAATAGATTTCCAGACCATTGTTACTAAATCTGCTATTACGATGACATATTGGTGTCATCAATTAATATATAACTTCTTTATTAGCTGTTACTTGTAAAATCAGCTGGTGACAATTTTCATCTTGTAAACTGATAGTATGGACTACGTGACATACCTGTTGGATATTCTACTATTTTCAAGGAAATACTATAAAATTAATATTATAAATATTATTCACAACTCTGTCTCATAATATATGTAAATTAAATTAAAATGTGCCGAGTTGGCATAGGCCGAGATTGCATTGTGCCGAGTTTGCAATGTGCCGAGTTTGAAATGGGCCGAGATGTCCCGGAATCATCAACAATAGCATAACGTAACGGGAACAATAGGAAAACGTTACGGAATAATGAAAGACTGTCTGTGACGTTGCTGTCTTGGATACAAGTTCAAAATCATTTTCTACGGAAATAACGAATTAAGAAAAACTTCGAAATATTGAGTCTGTTTATATAAACTCTCTTACCATGGTAATCTTTATCACATAAACTACATTCTTCCAGTTTTTTTCAGTATGAAACACACCAGAAACATGTGAATGCGTCACTTTTCCCAGGAGCAAATTTTAAGCAGCCATCACCATTGAACATCCGGGGCATCCCTCTATATTCAATATTAAATTTATATCTATTCCTATATCTTTTTTAAATGTACCTGACGTGAATTTAGAACGTTGTATGCTACTCTATTTATAAATTTCTGTATAACTTACAGTTAGGCAAAAACCATTTGGTATGGACATGGAAAGAATTAGAAATAAAAGGCAAGATCAAAAATATTGTTGAAATAATCAGGGTCTTTGTTAAAAAAATGGACGGATGTCAATATCCCAAAATTCCAGTAGTGTTTAATATTGAAATAAATCTAAGCACTCTGGCCGACAGACAAAAAAGCAAAATATGTAATGTGATGAAAAAGTCAGGATCCAAATTACTTACCCCCTAGAATCAAATTGTTGCTCCTCTTTGTCTGTTATCTGACTAACAAATTTAAGCATATAGAATGAAAATGTCATCGTAAGTAACATTAATCCACAACAAATAAAAACCCAAGTTTTCCCCAATAATATTTAAAATTTTTTGGGGGATATCATCCTTTCTCTAACCATGTATGGATTGTTATCCCTTTATTTAAGTTGTTCATATTGATACTCCGATATTGGGGTTGACGAATGGGGGTCTGTTATGGAGAAGTAATAACATGACGATTCGACCAATCCGCACATTAACAAGAGTTTGCTCGTATGGATCAACATTTTACATCGTGGTTTTAGGAAAAGACAAAAGTAGAGCGATAAATCAACAGGGATTTAGAATGAGAGAAAGTAGCCATGCTATTCAGTTTCATAACGTTTTTTGCATCTTTGATGAGCAAAAGGCAAATAGTATATGGTATCTGTACGCCAACAGTTTTGTTAAGGTCAAACATTCGGAGAGATCACATCTCGTAGATACTATATAACCAATAAATTTAGAAAGTACAAAATTACCAATGTTGAATAAATATGGTAAATTTTTGTATGCTATATGTACATTTCAAGGAGAAACCTTTTAAAGGAAGCACTCAAACCTAAGCAAATCGAAATGGGAAGCCAAATTCGACGGTATTCCATTTAGGATTTCACCATTAATTGGTGTTTAGTGAAATTTAAAGGAAGTCTGAATGTTTTTTTCCGGATTTGACTATGTAGGCTGGATCGAGTTGCAAGTTTTATATTCAAACCAAACAACTGTTTCTTATGTTAGATAACCTTCTGATAAAAAATTGAATCATTTTCGTTATCGAAGATTTGTACGTTTTCTCCGACAGAATATTTTATCAGTTGTTCAGTTTAAACAAATTTTATTACCTAAGAACAATTGGATCAGAAACAAAGTATAACAACTAAATAAATCCTCTCCATATAATATATGCATGTATGTACAATATAAAGACGACAGCAAGTACTTTAAACAATAGTATATGATAACTGTATTCTGAGCATGTATAGTATAACATAATTATATATACATATTTAAAACAAAAAAATTGGTGAAAAGGGGGGTAGGGAGTACAGAAAAGTCTTTTAAGCTTAATAACTCATTTTATAATTCAACAAAGCGTATTGTTTGGTGAAATCTATATTGCAAATAAGTTTTTATTTGATCAATCGCCAGACAAGCCCGTGAATAGTGTGATAATATATTATATTTAATATTGTGCAACTGTAATCATTAAGATAACATTGTTATAACGTTAGAACTAATAAACATTATTAAGCCAATCATCATTATAGTTTTTCATGGCAGTAGTAAGTAATGATTATAGACATTCTCAATGATATATAATGAGATTATTTTTTACAGCTCTAGGATATTTACAAACAATCTCCGCGACTAGACTGTTTAATCTTTATTTGTGATAATTCAATGTTGTTGACTCACTCTCGAGTCTTAATATTTGCCATAATTTTAGAAACTATGAGAAAAATTAGCTATAACATCACCAGTTACCGTGTATGACAGGAGGTAGATAATTCAGATTGATTGATTAATTGATTACTTGCTGCTTAACGGCCAGTGGCAATATTCAGCCATATTCAGGACGGAAGCAAGTTAACAAAAGCAATATGAAGACTGTAAACTGGGGAAATTAAGTTTGGGAAATTTTTGCTGCCACTGTAAAAAATAAGGCTTGGATAGGTTCTGAAAATTTGGCCTTGCAACTGACCGCTTATTGAGTACTCCAAATGAGCTGTTGCAAGGTCTTTAACGTGCAAAGACGTGTCATTTAACTAAGCACTGGACATCTTTAACGTCTACCTCCTGACTGATTGTGCTTTTATTCAACCCCTACAACAAGTGACGCCCCTAAGAGGATACTTGCCTCAAGAACGAAGTTACCTAGTGCCTTCATAGCTTTTTCTCCGACACAACCTTTGCGAAGCGGTGTAGATAATGCATATTTTTTAAAATTTTATACAGTATCAGTACAATCATTTATGTCATTTTTTAAAAACATAACGGTACAGAAACATAATGCTATGAAGGGTCACAAACAGTGGCAAATCAGCTACAAATTTAAGGGGTTTTTTTTATTTATTGCAAGAAATCATGAAATGACCAATTGTTTAGAAGTTTTACACCGACATTGTTACAGTTTCCTCTTCTTCTGCAATGCAATTCGACGAGAAAATGTTTGATGTTATTTGTTTATTTTCATTTAAATCCATTTAAATTTTCATTTGTGAATATATTTGTCTAGTTCTAACTATTCATCGGCAAATATTAAGTATCGGCAGGTAGGAAGAAGATGACAATAGTCAGTGAACTGATAATCTGTTAAAAAGAGAATTGGAATTTTCTACACACCACCATATTAATGCCCGGGTAAAATTCAATTGTTATCATCAGATGTTGTAATGTATTTTACAATTAATTAAAGTCTATTTTAGTTCCTTTTAATAATAGATTTTGCCGTCTAGCAACTTTATTTGCCAACCAAATTTGTTAATTTTGGTCATAAAAAGATAATGATGATGCTCTCTTATTCCCCTTTAGCTTTTGTAAAAGATTAACTTGCCTTTGAGAAATTTCATTTAATATTGTTCCATTATAACAATGGGAATTATTTCTTTCCGTTAACCTTCACAGGTCCATTCTAACATGTCTAAGGTAGGATTAAAATACCTAATTACGTCAATCAAGCATAAAATCCATTAGTGTGTCAATTACTTGACCATTCTAATGAACTCATCTTCAAAATTTAAGTATTTTACTTTTATTTTTAGAATATCTAAATAATTTTTACAATCAACTATTTAATGCATAAACAAATCCATCTTATTAAAATTTAAGTATATTTGGTTTCAACCCAATAATTAGGCATTGCCTAGGATAATAGTTTTCGAATGGACCGCATGTATGAGTACACATTTTTCCGTAATAAGCTGACTTCCTTAAAAATTGTTCAACCCTCAACTTATTTTTTCGACGGTAGTTTAACCACATTTTTCTAATGAGAAGCGAGAAAAGGGCAAACCAGAATAAATATTTGAAGTCCTAGGTACGGACGTACTGTGATTTGGAATGTACAACCAACTTATGCCTTACAAATATACTCGTCAGCATCATATTCCCATAATTTAAAGGTAATAAAATGGACTTTAAACTGATGACGTCAAGTTTGGGGGTTACAGAGTTAATTATTTAAATTAAACATGCTGAAAAAACGTTTAGCTGATAAAATCTTTTAAAACTTCAATAGTATAAGCTTTTTGCTTTTTGCTTTTATGCCCTTTGTAACCGAAGACTCAATGATATAAATGCACTTACTGTAAGCCTTGAGCCTTAAAACTCTTTTTATATAAATATAAAATATCTGAATTTTTTTTAAAGCATAGGAAAAATCTTTGAGCTTTGTATACAATAAAGGATGGCTTAATTATTATATTTTATCGAAGTCTATGACAAACTTATTTTTTTAATAGCGAGCAGTTATCATTTATATATAAGCTAAAAATCTGGATTCCAAATGATTCTGGTAGTGTTGAAAGTGAAAAAAATATGGGGTTAATGTCAAAGAGAATGCACTTCAACTACATTTTAAAAAAAGAGATTTTTACAAATCTATACACAAGGCCTTCAACTAGGATGTGATACCACTCCGTATGAAAATCTCTTAGTCGCCCCAAAAAAAACGCAAATATGTAACATAATGTTGCTCCTTAATTAATATTTTTAAAAGGCACATGTGACAAAACATACACGACACAATGTCAAACCTATGATCACAGTTTTTGACTTGGGACAGGCACACGAGACATGTTGTGGGGTTTAACTAGCTAAGTTGAATCGTAACCCTCCACAAACCAGTGGTCAATGGAAAAAACAAAGAAAACGAAAGCAGTAACGGACAAACGACAAAAAATTAAAAAGAAATTCACCCAATCCTAATAGAAAGCATACATTTAGGCAAAAGAATTCCTTTTGAGTAAAAACATGGGTAAAATATTCATGCTGTCATTAACAGCCCGACATGAACATATAACATAAGACAAACATTACGTCAACCCTAGTGCACAATCAAGATAAATGCAGGAATAGTTTAAAGCAGACTGACGTTAACTTACAGTTAAAAAATTTAAAACTTCATAATTTGATTTAATAAGACCACAATTCCTGAATTGGGACAGGCACATGAGACATGTGTTTGGGGTAAACAAGTTAAGTGGGATCTCAACCCTCCCCAAAAAAATCAAACACAACAAAAGTAGAAACTGTCAAAATAAAAAAAATCAAACAGAAACTCAAACAATCCGACTATAGGGTATCTGAATTACAATAGATATACTTAACAAAAATACATGCAAAAAGGAAGATACTTCTCTAATGAATTTTCTACGTTACTGAGAGCAAGTATGATTAATACTGTGTTGTCAATAAACGTGACGAAAGACAGGGTAATGTCTTTTTGTTCTAAATTCGAATTATACCCAGTTATTTAAGAAGAATCCCTGTCCAACATTAATACATTCGAAAACTAATGGCCTTTCTGTTTATCTGTAGAAACAACGCCACATTTGTCCTGAACAGCGGACATGGTATTGGCAACAAAAACTAACAGTCAAACATACTTGGAAATTTCTCTTTACTATATTTTTTTATTTGTCAGTCTGGATTGATTGCAAGCAGACGATGAAGCCAATAACCTTTAATGACTGAAACATATTTTTTCTGGAATTCTGATAATGTGAAGGTCGTGTAAATCGTTATAAAATGATGGTTTTAAACTTTTTCTTAGCTCAATCATACGAAGATATACGATTCTGGTTTCCATGTTGTCTTCACTCTCACATCGTGATCGATTGCGTTTACAGTCATATTTATCAAAATCGTTTTCGATCAAGTCATTTAGAATTTCTAATTAATTTCAAATATTTCAATAAATTTTTAAGGAACTTAAGATGTCGTAATGAAATCCCTAATAAAATGTTTGGGTCAAGTATGAACTAAGGAAACTTGAATCATAAGGAAGAAAATGGGGTCCAATTGTTTTATTTAAATAATCTGAAATGAAAGTTAAATACTCTGGCGCTGATGTCGGCATCTCGCTGAATAGAGATATGCAAAATAAACAGATTTTGATTAATGAAAAAATGTTTATGGGTATTAAATCTGTAAAAAAGATACAATTTTACCTGCGCCGTCTGCAATTCTGCGCTAAAGGTCGTGTATGTGTCAAAATAGGAGGAAATAAAAATGATACTAGCGTAGATTGGATAAGTAGAAACAACTGAAGGTTAAACTTGTTACGGTGACAAAGAAAGAAGTACAAAATGGTCAGGGTTTTTTTCTCAGACTACTAAGAACTATTTTAAAATAAAATCCTTATATATGGCCGTAGACAATGCCTAAGTTTTTCAAAATCCACCATTGGATACAAATTATACACTACTTTTTATAATTTAAAGATTTTGGTTGTCATTTTAATGCAAAAATCTTCAAATTGCCATATTTTCTAAATCTTAAGTTTGAAAGGAATATTGCACCAAAATTTCTGTTATGTAATTTAATTTTCATGTGTTACATGATTTTAAAAGGGTAACATGGGTCACAACTCTTGTAAACTGTCTCAAAGTGACCCCAGTGGCTGATCAAGGGCTACCTATCGAAATAAAGCATATTGCATATTATTTCATTTTAAAACCTTACTTTAAAATCTGTTTCACCACATGTAAATTTCCCGCACTCATATCATTAACAATTCAACATACAACCCTCAAAACAGAATGCTTCTAAAAAGGGAGACGTCAATATGTTTCAGGGTCACTATTGTTTTTTCTTAAGTAATTAAACTAAAACGCCTCAAACTTTACGTCATTCTATAGATTCCCTATGTTTTGTTGGCCTATAAGCAAGATAATCAAACACGAAAATTTATTTCGCGTAAACTTATTAATTTCTACTTATTAATAATATCATTTTATCTATATATTTATTTACCATATGCATAGTATTGGAGAAATGGTGAGGCAAAGGGTCAATATTTAGTTTTTGTATTCAGGTACGAGGAAGAACACGCATCTCTGTTATGCTTACCAACAAAATATCATTTTATGAAAGTTAAAGTATAGCGTTAATGTCAATGAAACCGCGCCATATATTAACAAGCAGATTTCAAAAGTTAAATGAAGAGGTTTGCACAATGACTTTAACAGGAGTGGAATTCCACTCCTTGTAACGAGTTCTAAATCACCCTATCTTAACAAACTAAGTGTAAATGTTAAAAAGACATGCCAAATACCCATATTTTCATAAAAAAACAATAATGAAAGAATGAAAATAAAAATGGAGTGAAGACAATCCAATGGCTACGAGTTCTGATTTTGGACAGGCTCATGCAAAATGTACATTTCAAGAATTAATTTCTCATCAGTAGCATTAGAACCAAGACATAAGAAATGTAAGATCAAAATATTATAAATGAAGTATTCAAATAGAAACAGACTTCAACAGGAAGGACATCTACTATGCTCGATACCAGGAATGAAGCCTTTTTCGTCATTACAGGGGTTTAGAATTAAATTATTCCATGAAATATCTGTCAAAAATTACGTAGTAAAATTCATGCCAGACAATCTGACAACTGGGCTGATGAATACAATCGGAGACCTCTGGTCTACAAGCAGAAGAATAGACATGAGAGTTTCAATAAACAGGTTCACAAATGTTGTATTAATATAGTTATATTCTTTTATGCTATACGTACATTTTAAGAAGTAATATCTTATCAGCATCATTAGAAATAAAACATAAGAAAGGAAATACCCAAACATGGTAAAAATTCCGATACTATAACTGTTCCTAGTTTATATCAGTTGTTTATTCCACCTCTAGCAGATAAATAAAAAAAATCGCAAACTTTCGAATCTCAGCTTAAAATTGTGTTTTCTTATTTTATTTTTGGCAGTTTTTTTTTGTTCTGGTGTTTCTCTGATTTTGTTTAATCTGACCAATTTCTAAAACTTTACTTAACACCAAAAAGGTCAAAAACATTTTTCCTGGAATTTATCGAGAGACGCAAATTGTGAAGTACTAAGGTCTTCACTAACCGCTAATCATGCTCGGACATATAGCCAAGTAGGCAAAAAATCTTGTACTTTACGGTCTTTGACGAACGTATTAGAATTAAACCTAAATCAACCAAAATTCATAAAACGAAAGATTTGTGGCTTACAATTAGAAATCGATTTTACATTTCACTCTTCAATCAAAGATTTTGCATTATAATACCAATTTTATTGCAAAGAAAGATTAAAAGTTCAAATAAATGCCAAAGTCCGAACATTGATCTGTGTTTCTTTTATTAATTGGCTGTCTTCTTGTGTTTAGGAAAAGAATTCAATGTAGTCAATCTCAGTGCGTACAATCTTATTTGATATATTAAACTTAATGATTTTATACGAACAAGTTTCAATAATTTCGAATTAGTTGGAAATGGCATTACTTTGACATTTTCAAATATCAAGGTTGTTTTCTGACCATTCCCCTCAAAGAGTTTAAGTGAACAAAAGTAATTTTTCTCCTGAAACACGGGATTTTTGTCATACAAATTTAGGAGTTTTATCCATTTTACGAATGGCAATGGCAAAATATCTTCCATTTGTCGTTACTGCAAATCCGTTCCAATACAGGTTGTGACGAATATCGATTGTAACTTAACATCGGATTTATCTACTGTGTAACACTTCGGTTGACACTAATTTATAATTTGGCAAGAGTTGCATATCTAGGTATTTGTAGGGTTCGTTCTATTTCAGCTTTAGTTTTCATTGCAGTGTTCTGTGTACTACGTTTGTCTTTCATTTAAATTTGTTTGGTAATTGTCTTATCAGTCTCCAGCCTTATGATTTCTGTCTGTACCTTTGGTATCTTCAAATTATTTTACAGCATTAAATTAACGGTTAAGGACTACCTTAGTCAGCTCTAACTTCAGATATAATCCTTTTGCTGAAGTTTTTTTGTTTTAGCTTCTCATTTTTCAAAATGATCTTGAATGCCCATTGTTATATTTGAACCTTTTGTGTTTCCAATATAGCACTGATTGTGCACATAATATTTCATATCTGGCAGCTATAAACAGTTTTTTTTGCAATGTCAATAATTCCGTTGGTCTTTTTAGCTCAATTTTCTAGTTCATTTAACAATAATAGGATTGGGCTAGGTAATATAATATATATGTAGGACTCAGATCTGTGTACGGCCTCAAATCCGTGTCCTGTTCTCAAAACTGTGTCCTTGAACAAATCCATGTCCTATAAAATAAAGTGTTTGAACCTCAAATATGTGTCCTTTTAAGCACAGATCTTAGTAGTAACATTGGCAGAATAAATAACGTCATAAAAGCAATTCAAGCTGGCAACGTCATAGATTTGATGTTGGAAATTTGAAGGTAGCCTACCGGATGACGGTTTTGTATACTTGAGCTAAAAGGAGAAAAGGAATTAGTAAGGATCCCAACCCTAACCCTAACTCACCCCAACCCTAACCTAAACCCTAACCCTAACCTTACCTTAACCCTACTAAACTCACAGGATGTATCAGAACACAAATCTGAGACTGGCAAAAATCTAGATATAGATTTGAGTATGATATAACAAGACACAAATTTGGTTATGATGTAAAAACAAGACATTGATTTTAGGAGAGGACACGGATTTGAAGATGTACCCGGATCTGAATCTTGCATATATAACAGTAAATGGCTGAATATTGGTATCTCATTTAATTAAATAAATGAGTAGACACTTGTAGTTCTTACCCAAATTAGGAAAGAATGTTTCAGTAAATATGTCATTTTCACTGCTGCATGTATGTACGAATTTGATATTTCTGTTTCGATATTGTAGTTATCGTTCACAAAACTAAACAAGACATTTAAATGCATAAAGCCTTTAATATACCCAGTCTTCGTGTATTGAAATTCAAGTTTACAATTATTTACTAAGTGTTGAAAATCATATCCTAATGTAATACAAATAAATGTGTATGGAAAATGAAACAATTGTTTTGACATTACAAATATATGCAGCATTAAAGACAATGGTCAAAATCCATGCAACGACGATCATTGACTCAGTCAATTGACCAAACGCATTTTTTTCTTGAGAAGCTTGTGATATCTGTATCCCTGCTGCAAAAGTTAACCAGTAAGATATAGATTGCGATCATTTAAGTCAGAAACTTTGGTGCAAACACGGCAAAGAACTAGTGTGAAAAGTAAACCCCATACGAAGGAGCTAAAGATATGTCCCCATCAAGTTAACTATAAGAAAAGAAACTAATGTCCCTTTTATCATAAATTATAGTGTATAAAGAACCCTGTTCAGTTTTTAAATCCAAATCTTAATAGTACGATCATTACTGATATTAGATTTATTCAAGGTAAGTGCTTTAGGATAAATTTCTTTTGCAAATTTTTTAAAATATGGATTATTTAACATCACCCAAAAATCTAAAAGTATTATAAGTCTTGTCTACTAAATCCTCTTTTGAAGGGTCTTCTTGGATTTTGGTCATAAACTGTGATTCATAGCAATATATATATAAATCTGCAATGAGAGGAGCGCAGTTTGTTCCATTGGTATGCCAACTATCTGTGGATTGACCGTGTTTCTAAATCGTACATAGATATTATCATGAAGAAATATGACCGCTGCTATCATGTCATAGATATTATGATAGCAGCGGTCGAATAACTGCTATCATGTCAGATGATGTCGAACAAGTATATTTGTTATAAGATTTTTCGCTTAAAAAGGAATTATATTTATTGCAGCACGTGTATAAGATCAACTAGACGTAAAGTTGTTTTAGAATTAACATTTTATTTTTTAGGTCAAAAATGTAACTGTCTCGCCTTTTTTTAAAAAGTTTGGATTCGCCGTTAAGTTTGTATACTGTATGGAACTGTAAGAAATTCGCATTTTTGTACGTAATCGTATAATGAGGTACCTATAAAACTTAATGTAAATTTCTATCTGGGTGATTATCACTTTTAGTATAGTGTAAATCTAATTTTCTTGTCTGTAGGACTCCAGAGGAATTCTTATTAGATTATATATTTTCTTTGTTGTCCATCAGAAAAAGATTATTATCTATATATAGCATTCAATAATCATTAACGAAATGTAAAAGTGATGTATTGTAATTGGAATCTTATACTGACGCACCATAAAGATCTAAACAATGTATGAAGGGTGTCTTGTTTTGATATAATTATGTCTTGTTTGTGGGTCATCTTTCTTGCATTTAAGGTACAAAAGGTCATAGGTGTGAAACAGGAGTATAAGGTAGAATAAACATTAGAATCTTGTTCCTGCAGAATGTTAGCTTGAAAAGATCATTAATGTCGTTACCTAAAAGTAAATTCAATGTGCCTTAAGTTCAATGCAAATACGTATAAGATTTTAACTTCTGTTATTTTTAGTATTAGATAATAGTATGCAGTAAGACAAAAAATTGTGTCTCATGTGAAAATGCAGTACAAGTATAGTATACATCTTTATCATCCTTCCCCATCGCTATATCGACCTGTTAAACAGTTCAGTAAAGAGCGCGTGCTAATGAACTTGACCCGAATATATCAATCGATTCTCCCAAAGTTTCATCTAGTATTTTAAAGCATTTTTGACATCATGCTTTATTT
>JAULBM010191903.1:0-17530 GCA_032357055.1 Geukensia granosissima
CCTCGGGGGAAGTTATGATTGATGTCTTATACAAAATAGAAAATATGGAAAGATTGTCCATGAGACAGTACTACCAAATTAAACTTAAATTAATAGTCGAAATTAAACTACGGTTTTCAAGAATGAACCAAAGTCCGTAAAATAACGAACGCTGACCCCCCTCCTAACAAAAATGTTAAAACATTCATTCAACACGAGAAAATTGAAAATAATGGTGAACGTATCACAGTGAAAGACTTAGTTTAAGAGATAAAGGTATTTTATTAGTGGTGTTTGGATTCCAAACCAGCTGACATAAATATCGAGTTATTTTTCAAGGTCGGTACATCATGTTGTTCTTGTATTTGTAATTGTTTGCGTATTTTGCATCGAATTCAGTAGTTAAATATGATGCAGTTTGTTTTCATGTCGTTTTGTCACACCACTGTCTGAAGTTAGGGGAGGGTTGAGCGCTTACAAAGATGTTTATCCCCGCAACACACTTTATGTACCTGTCCAAAGCCTTTAACCTGTTACCTTGCTAATTGTTTTGATATTTACACTGTATACACATATGTTTGATTTTCACTACATTTTAATATTTATATCTAGTATTTATAGGGTGTCACACATAAGAAACTTATAAAGAAGTTTTTCTTGCGTTGTTATGTAAGTGTCCAATTGCTTGAAGTATTATTCTGACCTTATTATTTTTCCTGTTGCAAGAAATGTCAGTCAAATCAGCACCCTCCACTCTGTTTCGGTCATAGGAACATTAAAATGTTTTTAGATGACATGTTCACGTCCAGTACAAAGGGAAAAAATTTTCTATGATGATTGTTCAGCAGCGATTAAACAATATAGGTTTTACCTTTATCAAACCATGTATGCACTCACAGTTGTTTCAATAAACCTTCGAAAATGTAAACTATCTTGATTGATTCCTTTCTTAATTTGCGATCATCTCAAAACTTTGTCAGTTCACAATAAAAAAATACGCATGATGAGAAAATAAATGAGACACGGCTATTGAATGTACAAATACCTAATTTAAAACAGGATGGAGTACATGAATGATTTATATTTCTATTTCTTTATCCTTATTTGCGTCATCGTCATAGTTTATGACAAAAAAGACTCCCCCTATAAAAACAGGATTTAGTGGACATGTATAATGATACTTGTAGATTTTGACTTATGGAAGGTGTTAAGTCAAGAGTTTCAAAAACTTGCAAACAGATTATCCAAAAGAACTTGCCTTAAACTTTGCGTCTGTATTTCATAACTAGTCCGGGCTTTCATTGATAATGCATGAGTTTCTAACATGAATTAACTTTCATCCGACTGCAGCAGGGATAGAGATATCACAAGCTTGTCAAGAGTTTTATAAAAGGAGTTGGTATGTTAAGGCCCATATTTGTCTCCATATTTGATTTTATGACGCAAGAATGTAACATTTTTAGGTAAAAATATCTACTTTTTGGAGGTTTTTCTGGTCAAAATAGATATGTCCGCTTAACAACATAACAAAGATATTTTCTTAAATAAACATTTGTACTTGTCAGACTTTAAATTGTTCGTCGTGAGAAGGGCGGTGGAGACAGGGAACGGCAACAGGGTAGAGGAAAACTGTTCTTCCTCACCTTCCAGGAATATACCAAATACAAGATCTGTAAGAGGTTGTATAACGCTAGACAGGAATGGACGACTGAGAGTATTTCCGGAATATGTGTTGGAGATGAGAACGGCTGTGGTTTCCTCCCGAGTAATCACAGTCACGCAGTCGTACAGACAAGAAGTGAACTCAACTTTAAAGAGTTCTACAGTATGTGGACCACACACCTGCTGCCATCTTTTGGTGACGTTGAAAGGTGCAAGAACCTTAAGGCGTGTATTCAATATGTTACAAAGGAGGACTATGGTGCTGTCTCAGAGGACTAGATAAAGATTACTGCTCTGTATTAGTAAAGGCCTACATATGTGCTCAGAAGTGGGAAAAGATATATCCTACAAGATATCCTTACTGTGGACTATCATGGATTAAAAAGAAGGAATTTGTTGAATATTTTCAGAAGTTTCGTGAAAAAATTGTGGAAGAGGAAGAAGAAGCTACCTTTGAGGACTGTGTATTGAGACCGTGGCAAAGGGTTGCTATTCGTTTGTTAAAAGAACAAGATGAGCGTCAAGTACTTTGGATTTATGACACAGTGGGGAATTCTGGAAAGACTTTCGTTGCTAAATATATGAGATGTTCCATGAATGCACTTCTTTTGGAATCCGGAAAAAAGACTGATATCGCCCATGCCTTTGATGATCAGCATTATGTTGTATTTGATTACACCAGGTCTATGGAAGAGACATTGAACTATTCGGTCATAGAAAATTTCAAGAATGGATATATTTTTTCTGGAAAATATTCTTCTAAGACCAAACACTTCAAGCCATGTAAAGTGATTTGTTTCAGTAACTTTGCACCAGACCGCAGTCGTTTGTCTGCTGACAGATGGATGGTATTTGAGTTAATTGATGGACGTTTAATTATTGTTTAAACAAGTGTGATGAGCTTTATAAATTCATCATGTGCAACTGCTTGAATAAAAACATAACACCCTTTTTCCGTCTTAATTAGTTTATTATTATTTAATATATTTAATATATAATATAACATAAATGTACAATGAAACATACATAATAGTTAGTTTTCTTAAGAATATTGCTGAGTTCTTCTTTGTCCACGGCACATATAATGTATAGACACACGGAACATTAAATCGTCATTGTTTTTAGGTCCTTTTATCCACCAATGCATACCATTTATGGAAGTAAAGACTCTAGTTGAATCTGATATGTCAAACCAAGTATTGCTACCAGTGTTCTCTAACTGTTGGAGATCCTCCCATACCATTTGCAATGAGTTTCCCGAATTTAGGATAAAACTTAATTTTAATTCCAGTATACGGTCTGAAAACTCTGAGTTTATGGTTAGGTATACATAATAAGTCTTCAAAAGTGTTTAATGTTCTTTTGTTTGCATCAGGATCATAGGCCCAGTACATACTCCAAACGGCATCATCGTTAGGATCTGTTAATGTTGATGTATTTGGTCTCCAAAAGACCCATGTTATACTTTTCACTTTAAATTGATCGTACATTTCACTCATAGGATCAAAGTAATTTGTCTTTGGCCACTGACTCTTTAGCTCCAAGAAATTGCAATATAGAAGACCTCTGTCGTTTGAGAGGGGGCTCCCCGTGAAGGTAATCTTGTCCAGCTTTCCTCTTGTGAAGTAATGGAACGGTTTTTTGATCAGACTCCTGTTGTATCTCCTCCGTATCCATTTCCTCGAATGGCGTGTCCATCTCCTGAATCTCCTCCTCCTCCTGTACGTAAATCTTCGTCTCCGTTGCAATCGTAAACGATTTCGGTATTTTGGAGGTTTTTCTGGTCAAAATAGATATATCCGCTTGACAACATAACAAAGATATTTTCTTAAATAAAAATTTGTACTTGTCAGACCTTAAATTGTTCAAAGTTTTTTTGTGAGTTCATTATCAAAATCAACAAAATTGTATCAATTTTTGTGGCAAATCAAGTTTTCCGGATTATTTTTACAATGAACACCATTTCTATGTGACCGTTGTACAACCAATTAAACTAAAAAAAATGTTGTCTTTTGTTTAGATTTTATACAAACGATATAGAATAAATGATATTAGACGCTTTTCATTTTTCAGCCTCATTCTTGGGCCAGGAACACGCTCAACGACCCTTGTCCATTTATAACGTAACAAAGATTTCTTGTTGTCAGGAATCTCATCCTGAGCTTGCTATCAGTTACTGCAAACATTCATTATATATGTCTCTTCTTTTGCATGTATCTTTGTTTTGTAGGTTATTATAATCCGGTTACTTTAGTCAGATAAGGTGAATTTCTGTTGATTTTTATTGTTCGTATGTTATTGTGATTGATTCCTCGTACGTCGAAGGTTGGAATACTTCTAAACACTTTCCTCCCACAAAATGTCTCTTGTGCTTGTCCGAAGTTAGTAATTGTGGTTATAGATTTGTTTGGAAGCTTAATGTTTTTTACCTGTACTGTCTTGATAATATTTAGGTAAGAGTAAAATGGTTTTACGTAGAACATGTTTTTACGCGATTTAGAGCTTTTCATAAGGGCTGTTATTCCGATCTTGTTGAAGCTCTTGATTGAGACTTCCAGATCTGTAGTGTTTTAGTTTTTCTCTTGGTTGGAATGCAATCTCTCTGACATGTACCCATATCGCATCATTTTCATATAAACGTGTTTAATTAGAAATGAGATGGACATTTTTAACAAATTTTGCGTGTATGTTATCTTCAAGCAAAATACTTTCATACTTTTTCCTTTTATTTGGCGTTACTAGTATATGGAAAAATACAAAATTACCAATATTCAGTTTTTCTTTCATATTCGTTTTAACTAACCCTGACATGGAGTATTCTTTTTGTCTTCTCATTTTTCAACAGATGTCAACGAGTGTGAAATTCATAACGGTGGATGCAGACAAAACTGCATAAATTCAAATGGATCCTACTTCCGCTACTGCAATGACGGTTTTGTTCTTGAAAGCGACAACAAAACTTGCTTAGGTATGGAAAAAAAATCCCTTGTATTCATTAGCCTCTCAAAATGATGTTCAACAGTTTTCCGAATTTTAGTAGCGTTTTATCTTAAAGTAAATTTACCAAACTTGACTTGGAAAGATAGGATTACTATCCTTTATGGAAAGAGATCATGAAAGGTTAAATAACTCTTAATATAAGTCCGGTAAAAATCTGAGCGTGGAATTAAATATACTGAATATTTGATTAATATCCCAAAGTCATCAACTTTCTTTGCTCAGACTTTTGCCAACAGCCATATAAATTTTTACTTAAACAGATTAGACAATGAGTTCAACATTTTGTTTTTGCAAATTTGTTCTATAAACTTAACTGATGGTTAAAATTTGTCAAAAAATTAAAAATGGAACCTACTTAATTTTTATTTGAAAATAATCAGCAAATTTAGAAAACATTTTCCTTTTGTAAGGGTTGTTACCTGTTCCAAAAAAATTGCATTTGCTAAACTTTTTACGCAAATGAATATTTGTCTTGAACATTTCAGGGTTAGACAATTTTTACTTACTTTACTAAACCTTTTTTTCTCAGACGTCAACGAGTGTGAATTTCAAAACAGTTGATGCAGTCAAAACTGTATGAATACCACCGGATCATTGTTACTGTGTGAGGGCTTTATTCTTGAAAACGACAACAGAACTTGCATAGGTATAAATCAAATATAGCAAATATACTAAAGCCTGACATGGATAATGTCAGAAATATTTAAGAAGACAAGTTAATTTAAGTGTACAATGATAAGTTATCTAATGCATTTTTAAAATTTATTATGTACGTGTTTTATCTTCAAGAAGAAGAAACGAACTTACCGTCTTTGTGTCAAACTCTCGTTTCCATTGTAGGGAAATGTTTTTGTGTAATTATGCAACAATAAATTAACCTTTATTAGCATAGATTTGTTCTGGTGAAACCTCACATAAAGCATAACCTCGATAAAACTAAAGAGAAAATTTTTTAATTGATGGTTTGCTTCTTTGATTTGGGTTTGACGCCATTTTAACAATACTTCGGTAACATCGCAACGGTCAGTTTTACTAGTGGAGGACGTCGGTGTACCCTGAGAGAACCACTGACCTTGGCAGGAAACTGACAAACCTTATCACGTGCGATGCGAGTTAAACTCAAGCAGATTTTGTATGATACAAAGTCAAGTTATCTTTTCAGATAGGTTTAAATCAACTACCATTCGGCACCCAGGCCACATTTAGATTGATGTTCCAAAAGGAATTCGAAGATACCAAAGAGGCAGACAGAAATCGTAAGTCGGAAGACAGACAAGACCATGGCAAAAAAAAAACGAAACGAAAGACAAACACAGAACACACATCACTACACTGAAAACTAAAGCTGTAGTAACACGAACCCTACAAAAACCAGGGTGAGTTCAGGTGCATCGAGAGGGTAAGCAACTGCTGCTCCACTAGTGGCAACCGTCGTGTTACTCAGTAGTCAAAGCCAAAGTAAGATACTTTATCTATAATAAGATATGCATACATGTTTTATTGTGTCGCCTGAGTTTCGAAGAGCGATATTTTGGGATTACTATCAGTCGTCCTGCCAAAATTTATGTCTTTTCTTACGAAAACGCAGGTAGTTGGAAAAGTTTAACACAGTGAATCTGTCGCATGTCCACTTTCTGTTTGGCGAAATTTGGACAATCTCTGATATAAAAATATCTATCACATAATACTACAAAAATAGTAATATTTGAGGTATATTTTTTCCGCAAAAATTGCAATCTACTAATACTAATACTTTTACAGTAACCACAAAGGTTTGCTTTCTAATATTTGGCAAAGAGTTTAGGATTAAGAACTGTATCGTGTCAGAGAGTTAAGAATCATTCGCATGTCCACTTTCTGATTATGGAAGCTTATTTTTATGTTTAAAAAATATTAATTTTTTTCCCAGGAGAAAGACAGTTGGCTAACTGATATTTCGCAATGGGCTTCAGTACGGAAATCTGTATTGTGAAAGACAGTTTCGATAAAATTTCATGTTTAGCCCCTGTTCCTAATATTCCTATAACACGATGGATACAGACAACACCTGTCTTTCGAGAGAGACGCAATACTTGAGAAAAAAAGGTTCAATTCATGGCATTGATATTCATTTTGCTTACTGTTATATGACAAAATGTGCTTGTCTTGATTTTATTTCAGATGATATTGATTAACTTTGATTTCTTCTGCTTATTTTTTAAGACGTCGATGAGTGTAAAATTCAAAACGGTGAATGCAACCAAAACTGCATGAATGCAAATGGATCTTACCTGTGTAACTGTACTGAGTTCTTTACTCTTGGAAACGACAACAAAAATTGTTTAGGTACAGATAGAATATGCGACTCACAATAACTGAAGCATTTTAAAACTGATAAACATTACTGAAGTATAGTATACATATTAAATACACATTTAAGTTGTTCGAAATGCTGTTCAACAGTTTGATAAGATATCGTAAATTATATTCTACATTATAAAATCTCACAAAAAGGGGGGAAGTGGGAAATGATTTTTTAGCAACCCTTGGCCTTAATTACAATGACAGTTTTTGCGGAGGGTAAAACAAGTTTGTAATGATGAAAAGTCTTTTATTGCAAAACGTCTCCCAACACATTCGTAAATCGTTTAAAATGTAGAAAACGGTGTGGTTATATGTTTTTTTAACATAGTTATTGACGATGTATGACAATTGATACGCATATGTATGTGTAATTGTGATTGTTGGTAGTTTGTTTTATTATTATTTTTTTTTTTTGGAAAGATGTGAACGAATGTTTGACAAATAGTGGTTATTGCAGCCATATGTGCATAAACGCACCTGGATCATACGAATGTCAATGTCAGCAAGGGTTTACACTTCAAAGTGACCTAAAAACATGCATCGGTAAGAGTCCTATATTAGAATTAATTTTATTTAACCAAATTTTCGTACATTCAAACGAAGTGAGGCCGCACAAACCTTAAAGCAAAGGTTTCCGAAAGGTTCTGGTGCAATTTCTTTGATAATTAAAATATCGCTTTTACTACATATTTGTACATGTATATACATCTATCGTATTGTGGAAATAAATTCAACTGAAACAGCAACTTTTTAATTTTTTGAGTTTCATCACCATATATGCATCTGAACGCAAATAGGAAGTTTAACAAATATTTGTCGCAGTTTGCTTGATTAAAAATATGCTATTATATGTATGTAGTAGTTTTATAAAATATAGGACAAAAATACGTGACGAACATAAATTAATTAAATAAAAAATATAAAGCAAGAATGGCTCAAACTTAAACACTGATGGTTATTGATTGATTAATTGAATGGTGCTTAACGTCCAGTGGCAAATATTTCGTGCATATTCAGGACGAGAGCATATTAATGAATGATGATGATGAATGAACCCTGCTTTCTACTAGACCGACACGCTGAGCCGGATTTTTAACGTGCTAGCTCACGAAAGCAATACTCCACAGGAAGACATGCCACTTTACCCAGATAAATTATTCTGACTCTGGGCAGACCAGTCTATGTTCTTACTCCTAAATGCTGCGTGCTTAGCGGAGAAGCAGCATATACCAATTTTAATGTCTTTGGTTTGACCCCATCTAGTTTTGAACAGAGTGAGAAAATATGAAACAAAAGATTTGAATTAAATACAGGAGGGTATGATATGCACTTGATTTTTTCAAAATTAAAAATAAACAGATTTAGATATTATTTTTACTAGAGTAAAATTTTGATAATCTCAACTTCTTGTATGGTAGAGCTATCCCTATCGATCTAATATTTTCCCGTGGTATTTGCGGCTAGGGCAATTGCGTAATTTTTTGTTTGGAAAGGAATTTTTTTCATTTTGAAGGTAAAGTATCAGTTCTTCTGGTGGGAAAAAAGCAAATCGTCGAAACTTGGTTATCCAAGCATTATGAAAATTTTCTCCGAAAGACGTTTCAGTTTAAAATATCGGTTCTATGCAGTATTGTTTTCTTAAAAGAATTTTTTTTATCTATTGCTGTGGGTCAGCATTTATATGCACATTAGGTGTCCACTTGACGCCCACAACATGATTGACGGGTTTATTGTCGTTTTATGAATGGAATTTCAGGTTGAAAACTTTTTAAGGGTTTTCGTCGAATATTACAATTTATAATATCAAAATTCAAATATTGAATAACGCATACGTGCTATGTCTGAAAAACTCATCGTAGTTCCCAAGAAAATTGTTCATGTAATATTTACTACGATTTACACACTGTTAAAACCATATGAAATTCTTGTGAAAAGGTTATTTTTCAAATTTTATTTCATATCGATTTTTATAAAAAGAAGAGAATGAACTCGTAAGGTTATTCTTTAAACGGTCCATTATATTTTTACATAAAAAAATATTTTTGGTCGTTTTTATACAAGCTTTTTCAACTTCAAAAAATCTTGTGAACCATGAATATTAAATATGTAGAAGGTATTGCATATCGACCCAGTTTCAGCTTTTTAAATAAAAAGCTTTGAAAAAATTGGGATTTTGCTCTGTTTTATTGTAAATTCTTTTGCGATGTTAGCAGACATGCCGCACTATTGCTTGAAAACAACTACAAGAAGTCATACTGTTTTAAAAACTATCCTTACTCTCTAAACTTGTCCTGTTCTTTTCTTAGTCTCTTTCTGAAAATAAAAAGCATTTTCTAACATACTACAGTAAGTGTTGAAACACACACAAAGCAAACTTGATAGGTTTTCTATATTAAATTTTGAAAATACTCCATAATTAATTTGAACATTTGTAGTACAAAAGCTATTTGTTTTCTGTCAGTAAATGTTTTTTCTGCCAAAACTTAAAATTATTCAAATGTGTCAAGGAATAAAACGGCAAACAGGTCACAAATATTATAATCCAATTGATTATATTTTTGAGAAAAATGCTGATGTTTTTTCTCCGAGTTTCACTTATGGTTTGAATCATCATTATGTAACATCGGACTTTGACTCACAAACTAAATTATCAATATGTTACCTCGACCTTTCACTCTCGAACTTAATGACTTGATAGGACTTTATCCAGGTAAGTCAGTGAAAGTTGAATTTTGAATTATGTCGGTGAGACATAATTTTCGACATAATTCAAAATTCACATCCTATTTCGTTTGCAATTAGACATAAACCATTTGATTTTTACTTGAGGGCTTTTTGTGACAAAACAGTCTTTCCATTATTCTGGCCGGAAATATAATCTGGCTGACAAAATTAATATGTATAAAAAACATTAGAACAACAATTTAACCGAGACAAAAATACCAGCTAAGTTTCATTCCTTACTACCGAAAAATCAAATGCTCGATTATGCCTAACCGTCTACTTCTTATAATACTATTATTATTCAAAGTGCTGGAAATTATGATTACTGTTAACAAGATAACATCCGGATAATTTTAAATGTACAAAGGTAAGTTAAATTTTTTCTTGTTAGATTTACCTCATTAACAGGTGTTGTATTGTTTCTAGCCATTTTTGTTCTAGTTCTTCAAGACTCCTGCGAAAAAACAAAAAGAAATTGGCAAGGTTTAATTTGACTTTTCGCTATATCGATGATGTTTTTTTATTGAATAATCCTACGTTCAGTGAACACCTCAACCAAATATATACCCCAGCGAACTATAAATTAAGGAGACCACAGACACAACAAAACAAAATCTTATTCATATCTTGATTTATTCCTTGAAATTTACAAAGAAAGAACTTGTTTCTAAGATTAACGACAAACGGGATAACTTCAACTTTCCTTTTTTAAACTTTACATATTTATGTGGCAATTTTCCTGCTTCCCCTGCCTGTGGTGTATGTTTCGCAGTTCGATACTCTCGTGCCTGTTCCAAGTATCAGGATTTTCTTGAGAGAGCATTGCTTTGTCGCATAAATTACTACAACAAGGATACATCCAATCGAGGTTGAAATCTTATAAAATTCTATGGTACAATTATTAATTGGTTGATCCATAAAGTATCAGTGTATCTCAAATATACTCTAAGTCAAGGTTTGTTGGAATGGGTAAATACATTGTCTACAGTATTCTTATAAAATAGTGTTAATTTTGTAGATTGAAAAAAGTGCAAGTAGCTTGCTATCACAATGTGTTTTAAGATGCGCCGAGTTATGTGATTCACAACGAGGATTTTACATTATAACATTCACCTTTTGTTTGCCGGAAGTGGCCAATTGCACGCGATAGTGCGAGACCGGGAGTATCCATTGTCAACGCTGCGTATTAATTGAGTAATTTACCTAGGACTAATAAAACTGCTTAAAATGCTTTGTGGCCGCCTGAATAGAATCTTAAAAGTAATTTTTCTGATATGTATCGCAAGAGTAGGTCCGAATAAAACAATGAGCGCAATTTTTCAAGTAACTTTATCTAGGTCAAACTTCAGCGCTCCCGCCAAAAACAAAGATGGCCAACCTTCAACGTTAAATCCTCGTAGAGGAATTCAGGGGCAGATAATATTATGTAAAACACTTTTGCATAGTGTAATGCATGAACCGCTAACCGTGGCATACTCCTTTCTTTCGATTTAAAATAAATCGTAAGACAGAAACGCACATATAATTTAATTAAGCCCAAAAATCGCACTCCAGAAAAGCTTGACATAGAGAATAGGTATGGACCTGTTACCGGTAAGACAACAATAAGTTGACCTCTTCACGGATTGACGGTAACCCGGATTACAGTTTAAGGATTTCACGACGGATGTTGCGCGCAAAGCAGCGGATGCTTACCCTTCGGGAGCACTGATCCATCTCCTGCTTTGTAAAGAACTTCGTGGATTCCAAGTCGGTTGTAGGAACAGGTGCATCCAACATTTAATTTAGTTTTATTTATTTGATTCACTCCAGTGATGAAAAACATGTTGTCTCCCAAAAACAATTAGATTTGTGTAAATTAAGAACGAAAGTACTGTTTGATGTAAAATTGTCATTTCTTTTGTTTGTTTTTATAACTTTTTTCAATCATTTATCAGTTAAATGTGGTAATTCATTTTGTGCGATCAAAATATTGTACAACAGAAATCTATTCTAAGGATTTTTCCCCTATTATAGTGGGAGTATGAGATATAAAATTCTACTTCAAAGTGTTCTTCCAATTTTTATTACTCACATATCTCCTCCTACCAAGTCAATTGAATCTTCAGTGCTACAAAGTAAAATATCATTTACTAGAAAGTTTAAAAAAATAACTTATAAATGGAAGCAAGGCTGAAAATATCATTTCTAGATAATGCACTTTTAAAAATAATAAATGTTTTAAACACTACTGAATATAATTTATTTTAAGTTATGACAACTTTGCTTGGCTTCGAAGCATACTTTAACAAAAACTTATCCAAATTAATCACAATAAGAATCTGCTATAAAGAACTTGTGGCACTAATTATATAATTCTTATTACTGTCAAAAATCTACATTCCCAATATAAAATAAGCAATTTAACGCAATTTGTTTAGTATCACAAACTGCACATTTTCCCCGGAACCCATTAAGCCTTACATTGCAGCTAAATATATAATATATTAGAATTATTGATTTTAATGTGATTATATGTTTTTGTTGTGAACACTGATTTTGTTGCTATAATGATACATGTATTGAATGTTTACAATATGCTGTCCTTGGGACCTAATTTGGAAATAAAATATATATTGTATTGTATTGTATTTTATTGTACATTGCAGCAATTGTTTTTAAGATTGATCGTAAGTGTAGACACTTCAAAGGAAAATCAATTCTGACGTCATAATTTACGATAGAAATTACACTTTCGACATTTTGTGAAAATGACTGCAGGTTCTTATTCTTTCTTTTTGTCTGTCTAATTTGCTTTCCTAATTAAATTGTAAAGTCTCATAATGAGGTAAATGTTATCCAGTACTTACTGTTAATATTGTTGAAAAGATCTTTGTTTTATCAAATGTTTCCAGTTTTATTTGGTTCATCGATGTTTATTTACTGTGACTGACTCCAGAGTACTTTGTTAGTCACTGGTTTCATAATTATATTGATATCAGTCTTACAGAAGTATAGACTATCTTTTTTATCTTATCTAGTGATCAATAAGTATAAATTCGCTCAGGTCGACCCTAAAACCTTTTTTAAAGTGCCTTCAGACATATCTTTAGACTTCTAGTTCATTGTTCAAAACCTTACAATGATTTAGATAATTTAAAAAAAAGTTGTTTGCCTTCGATTGAATCGGGAGTCAAAACAGTATATGTCAGGATTATCAATAAATGACAGGTAGTATACTGCTTATGTCAATGCTAGGGACAATTTTGGTCCAATTTTGACTTAGTGTCAGTGTCATTCCAAATGATTAACTGATGTTAAAACGCCATTCATTACAATATATTCTCTGTGATAGGAGCGAGAGGACTTGCGTTTGATAACCTGTCAACATAACAAATAATGTTTTCCTCTCTGCTAAAAATTTGTTATTCCTAAGGGGAAATGGAAAAGACCGTTGGGCTCGGAGTCCAAATAATGTGTAATACGGACTGTTACATTGTGTACCTCAAATTTAGCATAAGTATCGAACTAATAAAGGAATTTATCACAAAAAGAAGGGTGTTTTCCCCATTTGTAACATCTGATAGCACTAAATATACAAAAGACACTTGCTGCTTGACGTTGAGGTTGGGATATCTTTTTAATAAATCATCACTACAAATCTCTTTTGATTTACGTCTTATGGTATAATACTTTATTAGTCTAAAATTTCTAGGAGCTGGAAGTTTGTATCAGTTTAGGCAGATATCAGCCACATCTTGATGGCATGTTCAACCCCACCACATTTTCAAAGTTTCTTGTACAAGCCATGACTTGTTATCGAGAAGATGTCGTCGTTTTTTATGTTTAACTGCTTGTTTAAAACCATATATTTTATTGGCCAATTATTTTTAACCTTTGAGTTGCCTCAACTTTTATTTTTGGAGACATTTACAGCTTTCCTCGTGGTGTGGATTGATTGATTAACTGAATGTTGTTAATTTCAGCCATATCGTGGCGGTAACATACGCATATATCAACAATAGAACAAGCAGTTAAACCAAAACGATATAAAACGAACTATCTTGTATTTACATTAAAAACAAAATTTTCAGAATAGGTTGCTAAAATGAAACACCGACTTTCAAATCACAGTTGAAAATAATTCGAGAATAAAGATCATCGTCTTTTAGATATGCGAAAAGTTTGTCACCAGTGACAATTCTAAATAAATCTCTTTTTTTATTTTTTGTCAAGTAGCTCGTGGTTCCTTTTGTTTTCGTTTTATCTTTTAGATTGTCTTGTGTGTGAAGTATGTTTTTTTTTTATCTCTCAGTCACAATGGTATTCTACGACGGACTATATATTCACTCAAGTAATATTAGTATATATACATATTTTCTTATATATTTGTGCTTCTTCTCTAGCTGAAATTCGTTTTAACTATAGTGGTTATTGAAAGGGCCAAATTAATATGTTAAAATTGACAAAATTAGACTTTGCGTAAATGATCACAATAAATGATCATAATAATCATTCGAAGATACCATCTTTTGTCAGCATGTACTTGTTTTGTTTCATTTAATTTCACTTTCAAATATTGATTAATTTATATTAAAAAACACGCTCCTGTGTCTGAAATATTCCATATCTTGCGGTTGATTCTTTGATATAAAAAATGAACAAAAACAAACAAATGCATGTGCCTTTGTCTTACGAAATATAATATTTATGATAAACAAATTTGTAGCTAAAATGAACCAAATAAATATATATCGGTACAAAAAGAAACAACATTTTTGTGTATTGACAAGGTTAACATGATGTTAATGGAGGGGGACGGCTTTAGGAATTTTCGGAAAGTGCCTCTTAGAAGGGGACTCGACTCTAATTTAATACTGAAACTTAAAACAAAATAGATGACGTATATCTTTAAATATATAAATAGATGAGATAAGAGAGATACCGTTGAATTGAGAACAATATATTTATCTACAAAAAAGTGCAATGTTATTTCACAATTTTGTGTGCTGATATCTTTTATTATTGTTGCAGATATCATACAAATTTAATTTATGATACTAGGATGTGATGTTTGTGTTTAATTCAACTGATTTTCAATTGACACCGTTAAGTATTGGCACATGTTTGTCCTTAAATTGGGACATCTCTAAAACTAGGTAGCTTGGGGCCTATTTTTTATTTTGATTTTGTTTATAAAGTTATGTAAATAGTAATTTTTTTAATTTAATGCATCGCTTGTCTTAGCAAAATTTTAATAAATAAGTGATATAACAGTAACCTATTGATTACAACCTTTCGTGAATTTAGTTTTGACAAATACAAATACAAGCACGTTATTGGCACAAACACATCATCATCAAATGGTTAAGGCCCATTAGATATTACATAATAATACAATTTACATAAATTATAACATCTTGCTCCTTATATCGTAGCAGTTTGATATGAAAGAGGAAGTCAATTTGAGAATTCGGTAAAAATTATTATTTAAAAGATATTGTGATATATCATGTAAATTTTCAATTTTAATTTTATTCATGTTATCAAACATTTTTTATTTTTTTTTTTCATAAAAAATATTTCACTGTATAGCTTATGTTTTACATCTAAAGAGGAAATGTTTTTGTCTTCAACTATATTTAGTATACATTAATCTTTCTATTCTTGAAGTATTTTACGCGGATTTTACATAAATAAGCCCTATCGTCATAATTTTTGATACATCAACATAAGGAGGCCTTTGGTTCATTTTTTAGACATGCCTAGAAAAAGTTCAGTTTTTGAGTTGTACGAATTTGTGCATTTTGAGTCTGTAAACATTGGTCAAAAATTCTCTGTTTAATTAAGTTCAAGTTGGGTTTTAATAAAGGGACATCATTCCTAAACATGTATGAAAGGGCGAGGTCATTTAATATATTTTTATCCAAAGATTTGTTTCTTTGGAACACAACTTCAGCTGGAAGGTTCCTTAAAGGGGTTTCCAAATTTAAAGTCAAAACCAAATTGTCAAATAAAGTTGTGTTTTGGATAATTTGTAATATTAACGCTAAATTGGTGGCGTTTGTGTTCCTTTTGTCATTTTGTCAAAATTAACAAAATTCTCATTAAACAGCTTGCACTTTCTAGCAGCAAAGAAAATTGCATCCAGGTACTGATTTTTGAAAAAAAAAAACTTTTTCAAACTGCCTTTGTTCTATAAACTGTCAATTAAATGAATACAGTTAATCAATTTCTCTACAAATCATTAATACAAATTGTCTTACCATTTCCTTTTTACTTCCTGTTAACATGCCCTTATCAATAGGCATTTAAAAATAGCATATTTGAATATATCGTGAATATGCATGCTTTTAATACATAAAGAAACCCGTATTTGGTCTTTAAAAGGCTGTAATTTGTGCATTTGCATTCAAACCTGTAAATTGTGGATAGTAGTGCAAAATATTCTCCTTAGATTATTTGATTCACAATATTTCCTTAATTACCTTAATTACACTCATTAAATTATTCACCAATGAATTCAGAGATATCTAGTTTTTCCTTTTTCTTTCCTGTTTTGATGAAATCAATGAATGCTAAACATTTCGTTACCCATATAACCTGAGGTTAAATTATGTAATATGTCAGGAGCACCTGAACCATGAGGGGGTCACTTCCTATATAGATGTATACAGACGTGCCACTGGAATGGGTGCATTTTTTCACTTGTGAATTATATGATTGGGTAAATCTAAAATTCCACCTTATTTTAAAGATCAGTCTCTATTAATTATTTCATATACCTAACCCACAACTATTGCCACCAAGATTTTCAACTACAAACACGTGCTGAAGAATCTCAGCATGGACGACTACAAGTCTAAACGTCAGGACTGCATTTGTTAAAGTTCCCCATACAAATATAATCCTGCCGGGACGGATTACTGGTGACATAAACATAAAAATTACGAAATGTTTTGCCAAAGGGCCAAAGTTCCGTAAGCCTCAATCCATAAACTGGAAGTTAAATTTCAAGATCCTTATGGATTCGGTCGAGGATTATGCTAGACAGTGGGCGAAGCGCGAACATTGGCGAAGGAGAGGATAACCTTTCCGAATGGTTGAAGGCTGTAAGGTCGTTGATACAAGTACGAATTCACAAGTTTAAAAGATCTATGAATACACAAGCGAAATCGGTCTTCAAAGATCCGAGTGTTGCCAGACATCTCTCTCAACTACATGACAAGTATGTTGTCGTCCCCGCCGATAAAGCCCCTAACAACATTGCTTTCATTTGTAAATCACACTACATAGACTGCTTGATAAAGGAATTAGGTATTTACCGTGTTCACTTGGCAATCCAACAAATACCCCAATGACACTTACCAAAGAAGAAATCCTTGACAATCATCGCTCAGTTTTTCTTCCTTTGGAATTTCAACTAAAAAGGAAAAATTCTATCTTCTTTCAATTTACTGGATCGCACGTGATGTTTGTCATTTACCTGCCCAAGGTCGGTGGTTCTTCCCGGGTACTCCGGCTTCCTCCACCAGTAAATTTGACCGCCGCGATATGACTGAAATATTGTTGAAAGTGGCGTTAAACCCCACTCAAACAAACAAAACAAACACTTTAATGGATTCCAAAGCAAACAAGTGTCATTACAAGCAACGTTACGTCATGCAACATACACACGTTAAGTTTAATTTTATCTTTAATACTTTGGGCGCAAATATGCACTATAAAGGATAAGGTCAGAACTTTAAAACTTTATTCATTGACACTTCTGTAAAATTTATTTTTATATTTTGTTTCTTTACAATAAAAACCTGTTTTTGATAGTGTAATGGGTACCATTTTG